>JABACO010000638.1:0-26216 GCA_013339895.1 Ephydatia muelleri | reverse complement strand
GCGTATAATATACAAAACGGTTTCGTTGATACACTACCATCAACTGACGAGTATAATATGAACTAGCCATCTCTCATGCAACATGTACGAGTGTTTCCGCATTGTACACTTGGTAAATGCATATAACTTTACATTATCATGCAGCTGATTTAGGCTTAACGATATGCACGAGATGGCGATTGACGGCAATAGCATAATTTGCAACCGTTGAACGGTATTCTTGTTACTATTCGGAAAAATACAAATCTCTTGTAGTAATCAACGTGCAAGCAGTGAAATCAAAATAGATGGAACATAACTAAGTACGCATGCACAAATTGGAATGCTCCGTTGTGTGAATGCTGTACGTGTAAATACACATGTATATATGACTGCAGCAAATGCACATTGTATATGAAGAAATGTATTGACGACAGAAAATGGTAAAGTCAACCTGTATTAATACATTTCTCTGCAGTGATGGGACAGCACGTACATTGACTGAGAATTGGCAAGTCCATCCACACTGTGCTCAACGGCATTAAGGCTAGGTTCCATTATTTTGACGCGCGCACGCTTTATACGCGGCGCGCGCGCACGTAATTATTACGTCACACAAATTCAAATTGCGATTGCTAAGTATCCAGCTAGCTCGACACTTCAGGTATGTAAGTCCCTTTCTCCACGTCTTGTCTACAATTTTTTGGTATTCCAACTATACGCTAGTGTATTTTGTATTTTGTATCAGTGTGCACGCGTTACCGTAAGCATGCAGAGAAATTGCGTAGCGTGGTAAGTAGCTAAGCTAGTGCGCACCAACTGGAATCTACAAATGGAGCATTCGTCGCATGCCGTCAGTCTCAATCAACAGTACTCAAAACAAAGAATGCGCTCCTCATGTACGATTTATCCAATAAATAGGCGATCATGACCCCAATCGCGTGCTGGATGTTCTAACGCTCACAATGCGACTTATTGTTATGGTTTATAGCTATATCGGTGCCTTCTATTGGAGCAGCCACTGTGACCATGCCCACGGAGTGTGTAAATGTGAGAGTCATACGACTTGAGGTTTGCTTAGTATCTATGGTGTCTGGTGTATTGTTGTGTTTGAATTAGAATATCACTTGGATATAGGTGTGGCTTCGGACTGCCCTTCTGTTGGAGCAATGACTGTGACCAAACCCACTCTGTGTGCAAATGTGAGAGTCATACGACTTGAGGTTTGCTTAGTATCTATGGTGTCTGGTGTTTTGTTGTTAATATCACCTGGATGTAGGTGTGGCTTTGGACTGCCCTTCTGTTGGAGCAATGACTGTGACCAAACCCACTCTGTGTGCAAATGTGAGAGTATTCCGACTTGAGGTTTGCTTAGTATCTATGGTGTCTGGTGTTTTGTTGTTAATATCACCTGGATGTAGGTGTGGCTTCGGACTGCCCTTCTGTTGTAGCAATGACTGTGACCAAGCCCACTCTGTGTGCAAATGTGAGAGTCATACGACTTGAGGTTTGCTTAGTATCTATGGTGTCTGGTGTATTGTTGTGTTTGAATTAGAATATCACTTGGATGTAGGTGTGGCTTCGGACTGCCCTTCTGTTGGAGCAATGACTGTGACCAAACCCACTCTGTGTGCAAATGTGAGAGTATTCGACTTGAGGTTTGCTTAGTATCTATGGTGTCTGGTGTTTTGTTGTTAATATCACCTGGATGTAGGTGTGGCTTCGGACTGCCCTTCTGTTGGAGCAATGACTGTGACCAAACCCACTCTGTGTGCAAATGTGAGAGTGTTCCGACTTGAGGTTTGCTTAGTATCTATGGTGTCTGGTGTTTTGTTGTAATATCACCTGGATGTAGGTGTGGCTTCGGACTGCCCTTCTGTTGGAGCAATGACTGTGACCAAACCCACTCTGTGTGCAAATGTGAGAGTATTCCGACTTGAGGTTTGCTTAGTATCTATGGTGTCTGGTGTTTTGTTGTTAATATCACCTGGATGTAGGTGTGGCTTCGGACTGCCCTTCTGTTGTAGCAATGACTGTGACCAAGCCCACTCTGTGTGCAAATGTGAGAGTCATACGACTTGAGGTTTGCTTAGTATCTATGGTGTCTGGTGTATTGTTGTGTTTGAATTAGAATATCACTTGGATATAGGTGTGGCTTCTGACTGCCCTTCTGTTGGAGCAATGACTGTGACCAAGCCCACTCTGTGTGCAAATGTGAGAGTATTCCGACTTGAGGTTTGCTTAGTATCTATGGTGTCTGGTGTTTTGTGTTTGAATTAAATATCACTTGGATATAGGTGTGGCTTCGGACTGCCCTTCTGTTGGAGCAATGACTGTGACCAAACCCACTCTGTGTGCAAATGTGAGAGTCATACGACTTGAGGTTTGCTTACTATCTATGGTGTCTGGTGTTTTGTTGTAAATATCACCTGGATGTAGGTGTGGCTTCGGACTGCCCTTCTGTTGGAGCAATGACTGTGACCAAGCCCACTCTGTGTGCAAATGTGAGAGTCATACGACTTGAGGTTTGCTTAGTATCTATGGTGTCTGGTGTTTGTTGTTAATATATCACCTGGATGTAGGTGTGGCTTCGGACTGCCCTTCTGTTGGAGCAATGACTGTGACCAAGCCCACTCTGTGTGCAAATGTGAGAGTATTCGACTTGAGGTTTGCTTAGTATCTATGGTGTCTGGTGTTTTGTTGTAAATATCACCTGGATGTAGGTGTGGCTTCGGACTGCCCTTCTGTTGTAGCAATGACTGTGACCAAGCCCACTCTGTGTGCAAATGTGAGAGTCATACGACTTGAGGTTTGCTTAGTATCTATGGTGTCTGGTGTTTGTTGTGTTTGAATTAGAATATCACTGGATATAGGTGTGGCTTCTGACTGCCCTTCTGTTGGAGCAATGACTGTGACCAAGCCCACTCTGTGTGCAAATGTGAGAGTATTCCGACTTGAGGTTTGCTTAGTATCTATGGTGTCTGGTGTTTTGTTGTAAATATCACTGGATGTAGGTGTGGCTTCGGACTGCCCTTCTGTTGTAGCAATGACTGTGACCAAACCCACTCTGTGTGCAAATGTGAGAGTATTCCGACTTGAGGTTTGCTTAGTATCTATGGTGTCTGGTGTATTGTTGTGTTTGAATTAGAATATCACTGGATATAGGTGTGGCTTCGGACTGCCCTTCTGTTGGAGCAATGACTGTGACCAACCCACTCTGTGTGCAAATGTGAGAGTATTCCGACTTGAGGTTTGCTTAGTATCTATGGTGTCTGGTGTTTTGTTGTAAATATCACCTGGATGTAGGTGTGGCTTCGGACTGCCCTTCTGTTGTAGCAATGACTGTGACCAAGCCCACTCTGTGTGCAAATGTGAGAATCATACGACTTGAGGTTTGCTTAGTATCTATGGTGTCTGGTGTATTGTTGTGTTTGAATTAGAATATCACTTGGATATAGGTGTGGCTTCGGACTGCCCTTCTGTTGGAGCAATGACTGTGACCAAACCCACTCTGTGTGCAAATGTGAGAGTATTCCGACTTGAGGTTTGCTTAGTATCTATGGTGTCTGGTGTTTTGTTGTAATATCACCTGGATGTAGGTGTGGCTTCGGACTGCCCTTCTGTTGGAGCAATGACTGTGACCAAGCCCACTCTGTGTGCAAATGTGAGAGTATTCGACTTGAGGTTTGCTTAGTATCTATGGTGTCTGGTGTTTTGTTGTTAATATCACCTGGATGTAGGTGTGGCTTCGGACTGCCCTTCTGTTGGAGCAATGACTGTGACCAACCCACTCTGTGTGCAAATGTGAGAGTATTCCGACTTGAGGTTTGCTTAGTATCTATGGTGTCTGGTGTTTTGTTGTAAATATCACCTGGATGTAGGTGTGGCTTCGGACTGCCCTTCTGTTGGAGCAATGACTGTGACCAAGCCCACTCTGTGTGCAAATGTGAGAGTCATACGACTTGAGGTTTGCTTAGTATCTATGGTGTCTGGTGTTGTTGTTTGAATTAGAATATCACTTGGATATAGGTGTGGCTTCGGACTGCCCTTCTGTTGGAGCAATGACTGTGACCAAACCCACTCTGTGTGCAAATGTGAGAGTATTCCGACTTGAGGTTTGCTTAGTATCTATGGTGTCTGGTGTATTGTTGTGAATATCTGCTTGTGAATGTGAGCAATCATTGGACATTGCAGGATCAGGTTTGCCTTGTACTGTATCCATGGTGTTATTGTCGAAGTCTCATGTTTCTGTGTTGTGACCATATATGGTTTAGACAATGCATGTACACACCTTGTAAAATATTTTCTCATTCATGTGTAGGACTTTTTTTTGGATCCCATTATATTATGATGTGATTTGAAAGTATGATTGTATGGCTTGTAATTGCTGTATTTCATGGCATGAACAAAAATATAATTGGTGCAAGTTACAGTGGTCAACAGCAATACACAAACACTTGTACATACAGTTCACGTTTTATTTTACATTGTTTGACACACATGCATGTCTGATTCATTTTACCCTCTTCAATTAGAGCATCTGTGGAACAATAGAAGAATTTCCCAATTCGCAGAAGTATCAATTGTTTTGGCAGTATTCACCATCAGTTGGGATTGTAGCACTTTATTGGGATGCGGGGTAGGACTATATTATTGTCCATGATGTATGCCAATTTTCATACTGTCTTCATAAACATCATTAGTATTTGAATCTCTAAAGTGTAGCAGGGTAGGGCCCTGCGGGTTCCAACATGGATCACTGTTTCCATCTAATGAACTTGTACCCTTCATCTGTAGATGTCCACCCAGACTTCTTTGCCGCAGACAAGGAAAGGGCTAATTCGTTCGAGATGGAGCCTGCCAGCTATCTTTGATTTTTCAGCTATAGGTATGGAACAACTGTTCCTTGAAATGTTGGTAAGCCCTTTGCAGCTGTACGCACTATTGTGTCTGCCCCCATGAGTTGTGGAGTACATGTCTTTTTTTACTTGTAGGTGCATAAGGATGCTAGTTATTACGTTCGATGGATGTTTATTGCTGGTGCGTTCAGCTATTCTGCGGCTTGGTCCAAATAGTCTCTCCTGGTTCTCTGTATTTAATGATCTCATACATACCAGTTCATATTGTTCTGCTGCATGATTACTTAATGAATGAAGGTATAGTCCAAATAATGTTCTCTTGACTTAACTGAAGTACACTGAAATATTTCAAAGCAAATCTGGTGGTGTATCCAAGTGTTGTTATATAGTTGTAGGAGGAGTTTTGGGCAACGCTCATTGTCACTAGCATACAATATTTCACAACATATTACTGCTGACTGCAGAAGCATCTGTATTTTCCAGTCTGCATTGGATGTGTTAACAATAAGGAATATCTGTATTAGTGCTGCGCGAAGATCTGCTGTGCTTTTTTTCTCTTTTTTTTGGCATTAAATTGATGCGGATTTCACATTTCTCCTTGATCTCGTTGGGAAGAACACTTGGAAGCTCTTGGAACAAGTTCAGAAGATGGCCTTTTATGTCATGTAAAGGCTCGCAGTCGACCACGGTGTAGTGTTGAAGATTCAGATTCACTAACTGCTCTTCAGGGTGTAGAAGGATTAGTGATGGTACTCTCTGAATCCCCTGTAGGATACCCTGAAGTTCATCTTGCAGTTGTGGTCTTTTTTCCCACTGCAGTCCCAGCCTCTGGCACCAAGTTCTTTGCGGATGTCTGTTACAGACAGGTCAGGTACATATAGTGCTTTTGTGCTGCATGGTACTTTGCCTAATACACCTTGTAGCGCAATCGTTTGTAGCTCTTTAAAGGATCGTGTTTTGCATCTTAGTGCATGTGCTTGATCGTCCATGATCGTAGCTTTGCAGCCACATCCACCACACTTGTACTTTCCTCCTACTTGTGTGCCCCTTTCAAATTGTGCAGCAGGGTGGTCACCTGTAAAAAGCGGAGTACATCCTGGACTGGAATTCCTGCTGTTGACAAGATGGGCTCTTTCAGATCATGCAGGTCTGCCACTCTATCAGGAATGATAGACGCTTGGTCTTCAATGGTTGAGGGATTAATTGCTATGAGGTAAAGTTCCGGCTCCTCTACTTCTGATTGAATTGTAGGTTCATCCTTAAACACCGCAGAGTCATACATTGTGTGTACTGTAATCATTATGTATCCTCGACCAAGCAATGTGGCATGATCATGCCATTAAGCAAGGCTGCGAGTTCGTTGTATTGTTTTTAGTGTTGCTTTTAGCTCATCACACACTGTGGTCTCCACATTTTGTTTTGTATGTTTTCACTTTGTTTTGTAACTCCTGCAATCCCATGCTATCGATTGCTTCGTCACTTAACAGGTGCATGAATCTTTCTTGCTTTTGAAGCATCCTTACTCTGATGTCATGTAGTGGGATTTTTCTTCCTTCTACAGTTACATTTTCTCTTACTACCTGCCCATCTCGTTGCACAAATTTTGTTGTAGTGTATGGGAGCATGCTTCTCCCATGTGTATGTTGCCAGAAGACTACTAAGTTTGCCCATTCTTCTTAATGGCATGGGGTGTAGGTGGAATTGGTATTGAAATGCTTGAGCCAGGAAATCTCTTCCTGACAGATCTTGTGTGTCCTTTCTTTGTGTTGAATCAAGTAATTGTGTGTTTACTCCACTTAGTGAGGCAAATTCTTTTAATATTTGTCCTCTGTTACTGCCAGACACCCCGTGTTCTGCTGCAAATTTCGACCATACCACTTTTTGATCATTAGCTATTGCTGCATGTAAGTCTTTCAGAACACTATCCTTGTCCCATGTTACATTAGTGAAGTCAGGGACTATGTGATTTGAACTTTTTTATTCCATTGGCTTTTCAAAATACTGAGCTTTTCTTTTCTACTGTAACTAGCCATTGACTCATTTTCTTTCAAAAGTGTTGAAGGAGTACTAGCCATTAGTATTGCACTGCATGCATCTCTGCACTTCTTCATTATTGCATCTTTCTCTTTTCTTCTTTCTGTTTTAGTTTTTACCATTTCTACCTGCTTACATGCAACTAGAGATTGTATGAAATTGTGGCCAAAGTTCTCTTTGCATACATTGCTTGCGGACTCCAAAGCATGCTGGACAAATGCCTTTTCACTCATGCCGGCTGGCATGTTAATGGCAAGTGTGCTACAAGCAGAATAAATGGGCTTTGCAGGAAAGTGGCATTGATGTTGGTATAATGTCTTGTAGCATGCATTACATTTGGCCAGTGTGTGTGTACTTTTGTCACTTACACTTAAGGCATCCCATTTGGTAATGGAGAATGCATTTTTGTACTCCACCTTGCTACTCTGTGGATGCCATTTTTTGGAAAACATTGCCTTTATAGCCTTTGAATGTGTTTCAAACTGGCTTCTTGTCTTTCCGCCTTGTTTGGTTTCAAAGTACTCGTTGCCAATACTCAGAGGTGCTTGAAAGAATCTTTTGAAATCACTTTCAGTTTGCTCTTGCATAGCAACTCGTGCATATCCACAATTCACAGTGTTTGCAATGGTCTTGTACATTCTGCGTACCAATTCATATCAGTGCAGATTAGGGATTAAGCAATATGTAATTCTAATCATGCTGTTAATAATAACAATGTGTGTGTGTACGTGTGTGTGGGTGTGGGTGTGATGTATGTTAGACTGCTATCATACTCTACCAATCTTGTGTGTGTACATGTGTGTGTATGGGTGTGTGTGGGTGTTGTGTGTACATGTGTGTGTACGTGTGTGGGTGTGGGTGTGATGTATGTCAGTATTTATTTATGCTATCTTTTGTTTAACGTACCCAAATGCCTCTTCAGGTATTCTAGGAGATGTCTCAGATTGCACAAGTTCCTCAAATCAAGATCCTGGTTGTCAGTTAAACTGCTATCGTACAATCGTGTGTGTGTGTGTGTTGCGTGGTGTGTGTGTGTGTGTGTGTGTGTGTGTGTGTGTGTGGTTGTATGTGTGTGGGGTGTGGGGTGTGTTGTGGGTGTGTACGTTTGTGGGTGTGGGTATGATATTTATTTATGCTATCTTTTTTTCAAGTTTAACGTACCCAAATGCCTCCAGGTATTCTAGGAGCAGAATCAGATGTCTCAGACAAGTTCCTCAAATCAAGATCCTGGTTGTCAGATAAACTGCTATCGTACTCTGTACCAATCGTGTGTGTGTGTGTGTGTGTGTGTGTGTGTGTGTGTGTGTGTGTACATGTTTGTGTGTGTGTACATGTGTGTGTGTGTGTGTGTGTGTACATGTGTGTGTGGGTGTGTTATGTGTGTACATGTGTGTGTGTGTGGGTGTGATGTATGTCAGTATTTATTTATGCTATCTTTTTTTCAAGTTTAACGTACCCAAATGCCTCTTCAGGTATTCTAGGAGCAGAATCAGATGTCTCAGACAAGTTCCTCAAATCAAGATCCTGGTTGTCAGTTAAACTGCTATCGTACTCTGTACCAATGTATCAACTATTAATAATAAAGCTCACTTGACCACACAGCTTGATGCCGCAGTAGAGTGCAGACCCTGGTTAATTTACATGCAAGTGTTATTTACATGTATAACACTTACTGTGTACTGCTGTACTTACTTGTAGGAAAAGAATCTGATATCTCAGATTGCACAATCACTTCAAAGTTTCTCAGATCCTCTGGATACAGTAATAAAAACTGAGGTTGTGGTTGTTTATGTAGGCATGTATGTACACTACACGTATATGCGTGTCACTTGTATATGAAATCATTTCTTGCATGTGTACTACATACACTGTATACATGCCAAATGCCTTATCTAACCTTTCGCTTCGCGTGAATATCTCTCCAAAACGTGAGCACGTCAAAATTCTAGAACTATGGCTCCAGCAGGCAATTCCCGCGCCTTACCGCCAACACATACCAGCCGGCCGTATGTATGGTTATTCAAACCATCATTATTAATAACCCTAAATGGCCGCATAGAACACACATCATTTCTTTTGTTGAAGAGGCGGAACTGAAGAAGTAGCTCTCCAGGAGTATTTCAACAGAAACATAAACACGAATGAATACTGTATCAGATTTGCATTCCCGATAGTACGATAAGACAACCGTGCAGCTGCAAACATGAACGAAACCTATTAAGTAGGCAAATTTGAATGGGCAATAAACAGTTTTTCGCTCTTTTCAGGACATGAAAACACGCTACAGTACAGCGGGACTGATCATAAGTTACATCATGACAAAATACATACAATGATACAAAATATAGCCACAGAAATATACTCCAAGGGTTCCGCCTAACGAGCTTCTTGCTTCGTAACCGGTACTACTTTCACGGCTCACAACTCATCCAGATCTGAAGTAAAACAAAAAAGAACATATAAATCTTACAGTATGTACTAAGTCAACTCTATTTCAAATAAAAAACTGACAAATGCCGCTTCTGTGCCTAGGGGTATTTGTGCAAACCCAAAAGGAATTTAAGCCGAAAATCATTGGCACGCGACCTTAATTACGTTGAGTGAAGATCAAGTTGTCAATTTAGCATCAAACACGATTGTAACAGTCTCTTATGCGGACCGAATTATTCTTTGTGTGCTCATACATTTCAGAATTTTTGGCCTTGCTTGAGCAGCATCTGTCGGGTACTCTACTATCAACTGAAGAGTAGGAAACCAGCCGTCTCCAATATAACAGGTAGGAGTATTTCCGCATCGACCATTTGCAATACTTGTATTTACACTTTGTAAATGCAAGTAACCAAGTTCAATATACACGCAACTGTACACGCATATAGGGACTATCGATAATATCATTATAAATATGATGGACTTAATGATATGCACGAGATGGCAATTAACGGCGATAGCAACATTCAACGGGATTTTTTTGTTTATTACAATGTGGAGCAATACAAATCTCTCAAAGTTATTAACGTGCAAACAGTCAGAACAAATGACGTGGAACGTACATGGCAATTTTGGCAAGATGCGCCGATGCAATTATTTTCGATAGATGCATGTTGCTGTTTTCTTATTAAAATACAGCAATTCAAACTAGCTCTTGCCTTTGTCAATACACAAAGACATTATTAAATTTCTGCTTAAATAGGGTGTATACGAGTGCAAATGTTTACGAATGCACGTGTGAATACATCGTACTAAATATACATTTTATAAAAGCGTTTTACGACATATAATGCAAAACTGTATGAATCCAGCAAATGCAGCATTTTTGGGTGCGTCAAATTTGAATGCACCGTTCGTCTGAATGCGTATGTTAATCAATGTAAATGCATGAATACGACAGCATATATTAGAATACATGCAAATGCAAATCTGTACTAATGTTGAAAATATGTATAATGCAATTGGGAATGCAGTGTCGTTAAAACGAATGCAATGTTGAGAGCAAGACTACTTAGGTCAGATAAACCATTGACAATAATGGGTCCAATGAGATTAAGAAGTGGGTGAAGATTTTGAAATTCAGTTTAACATAGGGGATTAAAGGGACGAATAAAACAGTTATAACTGGGGAAGTACGTGGTCACTGGAAAGAGAGATTTTGAAATAAGGGTTTCATGATTTTCTTGTTTAGTTAAACAATTATTATTAAAGAACAAGATCAAGAAATTATTACAGGATATTTTGTGGTAGAAGAAAAAAGAGATTCTGAATGAAGTAGGTCATATTTTGAAGTGAAGTTAAACAATTATTGATTACATAAATACATCAAGAAGTTCATACAAAGCAGTGTGTGGTAGAAGGAAATAGAGATACGAATGAAGAGTGCCATGATTTTCAAGTGTCGTTAAACAAGCATAGATTAAAGAAATACTGAGAGAAGTTCATACAGGCAGTGTGTGGTAGTAGGAAAATAGAGATTTAGAATGAAGAGCGTCACAAGATTCAAGTGTAAGTTAACAATTCTTGATTAAAGAAAATATCAAGAAGCTATTACAGAGTAGTGTGTGGTAGTAGGATAATAGAGATTTTGAGTGAAAAGAATCATGATTTCCATTGTAGTAAAAATTTATTGATTGAAGAAAAACAAGTATAGGGCAGTGTGTGGTAATAAGAAATTGAATGAAGAGGCTCACGATTTTCAAGTGTAGTTAAACAATTTAAGATTGACGAAAAACATCAAGAAGTACAAACAGGGCAGTGTGTGGTAATAGGTAGTTAGAGATTTAGAATGAAGAGGGTTACAATATTCAAGTGTAGTAAAAAAATTAAAGATTAAAGATCAACAAACAGGGCAGTGTGTGGTAATAGGAAATGAGAGATTTTGAATGAAGAGTTACAATTTTCAAGTGCAGTTAAACAATTAAAGATTAAAGAAAATATCAAGAAGTACAAACAGGGCAGTGTGTGATAATAGGGAATTAGAGATTTTGAATGAAGAGGGTTACAATTTTCAAGTGTAGTTAAACAATTAAAGATTAAAAGACAAACATCAAGATGTACAAACAGGGTAGTGTGTGGTAATTTGAAATTAGAGATTTGAATAAAAAGTGTTACAATTTTCAAGTGTAGTTAAACAATTAAAGATTAAAGAAGAATATCAATAAGTACAAACAGGGCAGTGTGTGGTAATAGGAAATTAGAGATTTTGAATGAAGAGAGTTACAATTTTCAAGTGCAGTTAAACAATTGAAATATATCAAGAAGTACAATCAGGGAAGTGTGTGGTAATAAGGAATTAGAGATTTTGAATGAAGAGCGTTACAATTTTCAAGTGTAGTTAAACAATTAAAGATTGAAAGACAAACATCAAGAAGTACAAACAGGGCAGTGTGTGGTTATAGGAAATTTGAGATTTTGAATAAAGAGGGTTACGATTTTCAAGTGTAGTAAAACAATTATAGATTGACGAAAAACATCAAGAAGTACAAACAGGGCAGTGTGTGGTAATAGGAAGTTATAGATTTTGAATGAAGAGGGTTACAAATTTTAGGGTTAGGGTTAGGGTTATTTGTATATAGATGGTACACTGCGTCATCCCTAGACTACACAGTGAGTTGACCTCATCCTCAACTTACCTACCAGTGGTTGCCAACTCATGCTTGTGGAGGTGATATTCTCCAGCAAGGCCAGCCCCCTTCCCTGGAACATTGTGTCCAACCAGCTTGGACATGGTGACAAAGGCATAAGGCGCCCAGCCCCCCGTCTTCATCACTGGCGGCTTCCACCGTACCGTCATCGTGCTTGTCAGCACGATTGGCGGCTGAGACTGGTCTGTCTCCACCATTGTGGATAATGTCCAAGTACAGTAGCTGCAAGAGATGGTGCCAGACAGTCACTTTCCGAGGATGTGGCTAGTCTAGCCATATCTAGGAAAGGAAACAAAAGGCAACAGGCAATGTACAGCACCAGGGCTCCTGGTTAGGAGGAAGGAAAATTACAAGCAAAACGAACAGTTATTCAGTTGTGCCTAATTTAATAGGAGGTAGGGGGACGAGAGGACAGATAAATGGGGGGGAAAAAAAATTTAATATATTTCAGAATGAAATACAAATAGGGGAGATTAATTAACTCTAGGCTGGTTTAGCGAAGGTTATTCATGGGTGAGTTTACCTGATACCTTCCTTACGGCAAAGGTCTCAATGGGATGTGGTTTCAGCCATTCCGCATCGCCAGCCAAAAGAAGTTCAACGCCCCGGGTTCGGAGAGAAGACAAGTCACGGTAAATACAAGAGCAAATGAAATACAACATTCGTGGGGGGGTAGCAACCATGGATATGGCTAGACCCTTCCTGTTGTTTCCATACGCCAGTTGAGCGACAGCAGAAGCAAACCTTCGATGCGGAATTACTTCCCTTCGCAGTAGTACGCCATACCGGTTTCACCCTTAGCGCACCTTTGATAGAAGGTACTCGGGATCTTCAGTGGCGAGATAACGCTGCTCTTTCAAATTTAGTAACACTCACGTGCGAAAATGAGTTCCCCCTCGTTCATTACTTAACAATTCTAGACCCGTAGGTTTAGAAATTAAGTAATTGCCCGTTCTAATCAGCTCGGTTTTCTAACCCTAATACTCTTAGCTGAATGCGCGACATGTCGTGCAATTGTTCTCGGTACTCGTAATTGAATTTGGTACCCGTGAATGTCATTTGGTACCCGTGAATATCGTTCCGATGCACGATATGTCGCGCAGTTCCAGATTTCTCCGTAAAATTGTTTGTGCACGAGGACCAGGTAAAGTCGGGGGACCCTATTAGATTTACAAGAGACCTTTAATGTACGGGTGTTACGCTTGTATTTCTTTGGCATTGGTAGGAGACTCTACTACTGGAAACCTGGCAACCATGAAAAAAAGAGGCCTATGCTCAAGGTAAGCTATCCTTCCAAACGCTGGTGGTATCGTTACGTGTGCATGTGCGAGCGCTTTAACTGTTTTGACACTAGCGCTTTATTCTTTTGCTGCAGCTCGTCTGTCTGAACACCAGACTCTGAAACTCTTCTGGAAGACGTGCCTAACTCTAATGGGCTCTAACTGCTGTTGTTAAGGTACTGCTGTGTGTGCGGGTGAGCGTACTAGCGGCATTTAACACAAACGTCCTACTTGTAATGACTTACATAGCCACGGGTACGCTTACGCAAGCCTACATAGCCTTGGGGCAAGCTTACGTAGTCACGGGAGCACTTACACTCACCGACATACCCGTGGGACACTTACACAAGCCTACAATGCATAGCACAAACTTGCGTAGTTTGCATACATTTACATAGCCACGGTATACGCTTACACAAGCCTACGTAGCCACGATGCAAGCTTATACGTTGGCACGGTAGCACTTGCATTCACATGCATACCCATAAATACCCATGGGGACACTTACACAAGCCTACATGTCACAGCACAAGCTTACGCATTCACTTACATAGCCACAGGTACGCTTACACAACCCGTGGGGCAAGCTACGTAGTCATGGGTCCAAGTACATACCCACGGGGACACTTACCCAAGCCTACAATGCCATAGCCGAAGCTGACGTATAGTTTTCATACACTTACATAGCCACGGGGCACCTTTCACAAGCTTACATAGTCACGGGCACAGTTGCAAATCACTTACATATACATGTAGTCACGGGAACATCTACAATGCCAGTGTACAAGCTTATACGTACTCTCGTAATCTCTTACATAGCAAGGGAACCACTTACACAAGCCTACAATGCCATGGGGCAAGCTTACGTAGTCGCGGGCCCACTTGCAAATGCCTTTTAAAAATACGGGGGCACCTATCACAAGCTTACATAGCCACGGGGACATCTACAATGCCTTTGTACAAGCTTATACGTACTGTTCGGACCACTTACACAAGCCTACAATGCCATGGGGGCAAGCTTACGTAGTCGCGGGCGCACTTGCAAATGCCTTTTAAAAATACCATGTCAGAAAAGCTTATGTGCCCTCACTTATTAAAGCCTTGTCGTGCCATGCATGGATAACAGTTTTGTACCGTAGCATATCCTTAAGAAGGCTTACCCGCTGTGGGCAAGTATCAACACACATATTAAAGCCTTGTCGTGGCACAAATAACCTTTTTGTGCCATAGCGCATGCATGCATGGGAACATCACCTGCAAGCTTAATTAAGCACACCTATTAAACCCTTGTCGTGCCATGGATAACCTTTTTGTGCTTGCACGAGAACCTATGCATACTTACAATGCCAAGGACAAACTTACACTATTACGGGACGCTTGCAATCCCTTCAAAAAAGCTTACACTGGCACGGACACACTTCCATAAACCTACAATGCCACGGGGGCTATTCCCATATTTATCTTTCATAGCCATCGGTACCATACACGTAGTAATTTTTTTCATGCGTATCCAATAGCTTTCAAGCCATGGGTACCCATTTTCACACTTGAATCCACTAGCTTTAGCCTTTAGAACAGCCATGGGTACCCTTGTTCACATCTACAACACACTTCCTTACCCGTCAGCGTTCAAGGTCACACATACAAGCTATCATTTCTAGGAGAGAAGCTTAGAGTCACGGTCACACTTGTACACCTTACGAAGGCACGGTTAAACTTATGCTACCTGCATCATATGCTCAAAGTGCCACTATTAGGTTCCTTAGTTACAGGGTAGTTACGTGGCATTTATTTGGCTGCTCAATTGCCAATTGAGTCAATAGATGTACGGGCCGGGCACGAGTAAAATGATTTGTTGACATGATTCGTCTAATATACACGGGGATTGTTACAAGCTATTCCACAAGTGTTTGGCTACCCTGTTTGTTTGTCAGACCCCAGCATTAAATCTCATAAGGGCCTAATTACTTCACTACATCAAGTTGGGATAAGCACAACCTTACGAAGATAGCATCAATTACCAACGAATGTATGATCCGGGCACGAGTTAAACACTTTGTTTACATGGCTATTAGGGTGACCGCTTGCTGCTCTTAGGCTGGACTCCATCATTACCATGTGTATGGCGCGCATACATGTACGTGTAGCTACGTACTACAGAGCTTCAAACAGTGGTAGCAGGCAAGAGCCTCACTATAGCTACGCACAGTCACTCTTCGCTATATCTACACAAACGCCTTTTATCTGCGTGGTGGTGCGTGCATGCGTTAGCGTATACGTGCACTCTTACCTAGCTATACCGAGCTTACAAACTCACAAAAGTACAAACTAATAGGCGAAGCCACGGTCAATATTGGCTATTGTTAGGCTTCTGTTTATTTGTGGACCACAGCATTATATCTCATGAGGGCCTACTTTAGAACGTCGGGGTAGTGTGCATAGTAAGTTAGCGTAGGCTCAAAGTGCCACCTGCATTAGTACATACGAGACAGACCCTTTATGCTATCCAGCGCGTAGCGTTTAGTCTTTACACATACACGCACGCATCACACAGATAAGCACAGTGCCTTGCTCACCTGTTTACAACCTTATCGACGCAACACAAAGCTACACAAAACACCCTATCCACTCGTCACAAACATTTGAATTGAAATGATTTGTTATTAATAATTCTAATTATAGCACTCAATTAGTGACATTGGCAGAACTCGGCTCGATCGACAATTTAGAAGTTAGCGCCAGGTTCTATGGGCCTGTTAGCGCACGCAGTAGTCTTGCCATCTGTGTACACGTTTCTCCGTGGCACGTACTATGTTCGTACAAGTCGCCGTGCACGACGTTAGTGCGATGGCGTAAACTGTAAGTCATCGTGTATGTAAATATGGTGTACGTGACACTGTCGTATTACTATAAGCTCAAACTCATAGGCCTACGAGTACAGTACCACCTAAAAGCTTCCCACACGCTGTGATGTCAAGTTTGTCACTTACCTAGCCAATCTCTTTTGTGCTTAGTTACCAAGCGTGTTCCCAGACCCATCTGTTTAAATGGCGTACGTCTTACCATTCTGTAGTCTGGCTTAATCTGGAGGAATTTTAATTTAAATATTTTTATTTCATTTTATTTAACATATAAATTAAGTAATACATACATGATAATAAAACTCTTTAAACAGACTAAACTAATGTTTCAGACATAGTCTACTCAAATGATTGGGGCAGGCTTGTCGTCAAAATAGCTCTTGCTATGCTACGAGTTAACACCAGACTAAGTCTGCCAAAAAGATCAGCAGTGACCTCAGTAATATTGAAATATATAATTATCATTAGAATACAAGATACAAGAGAATACACGAATGGGATAAATGTATGTACAGTATTATTAGTATTATTGAACCAAAAAATGTAATAATTTATATTAAATAAATAATAATGATAATAATCATGGGTATTTTATAATAATAATAATATAACAGGAATACTTACATATATGGCTAACAAAAACACGACCTAACATATACTTATCGTAACGCACTCACTCACTCATACAATACAACAATTTTGGTACTAAAAACTCTTCCTCTTCACTGTCCATCTTAATTGTTCCCAACACAGAAGCTGCATTGCCACGTTGGACGGCAACTGAGAGTCTCTGAGTGAGGTATGCAAAGGAGTTTGCTTCTCCAGACACCTGCCTCAATCGATGCCCCAACTCTTTCAGGAACTCTGTTGTCTTTGGTCCAAAAACTCCACTTGTCTCTATTGCCACTGGAGTGAAAAAGTAGCATGGGTAGGTGTTTATACTTGTGCATCTTCCTATCTTCTGCCTGTTGAGCAACTGCTCCAACTTGGTGTGCAGCAATTGTGGAGTAAGAAGGTGCAAGAGTATCCGTACACGTTGCATTCCACACCAGAAGTTGCCCACACTTCCAAGGGACAATTGAAACACCATCTGAACGAAACAGACCAAAAGGCTCCAAACGTGATGGAACATGTGCTGAAACCAAAGCGTCCTGCAAAGCAGGATGGCGTCCTGCACTCTTTCTGCAGCTTAAGCCATGCGTGGCAAACTGAGGCAGGTATGGCTTTGACACAAACCCATAGATATTCTCAAAGTAGCATTATCCATGCGTAGTCCCAGTGATGTAACCGGCAGGGCATTTAACCATGCACCAGACTCCTTACAGGATGCTGCAAGGAAACGAGCCCTGTGCATTGGATTAGATGAGTCTGTAAATTATGTATCTGCAATAGAAGATCCCATGTTTTCTGATGATGGGCAGCAGCATCAGTGGGGGGTTGTTCGTGACACCCTTGGGACCATGCAGCAAGAGCCTCATCCACATAGCTGAGCTAGGGCGGTTGCATATTTGCTGGCAGAATTAGGTGAGCAAGTCCGGAGGAGGCAGCAGCTGAAGCCAAGAAGGCAGAAGGTGCCAGCTGCGCAGCGCTCCGAATTCCAAGCCCACCACGACGCACAGGCAAAGTGGATTGTGTCCAAGAGTGGTCATTTTCAGCCAGTTGGATATTAAAAGAGCTACAGACTGTTGCTCTGAGTTCATCGTCATAGATCTGTAAACTGGATGAGAGAAAGCAAGGTGACGTTCTAAGCAGGTACAAAAGTTTCGGTATGGCACCTAGTTTATATTTATACACCAACTATTTTAATACAAGTCATATAATACAGATCTATAAGCTAGAGCTCTACACAGTTATACTATATATAAATAACAAACCACTAGGTTGGAAAAGTCGACTAACAGCCAGTTGCCAACGAACGGGACAACATGTAAGGCTCTGACATTTGCTCTGGTTTATAATAGTGGCCTGGGTCTTGCAACAAACTAACCATAATTGCAGCAAGTCGAGAAAAGTTGATCTGTGCTAAACCTCGACTGCTTACTATTATTTTTATTTATTTATGCATACATACATACATGTACATACACCACACTAGAGGAACATTGGAAGGTTTGAGTCAATAATGCTACACCTTGGTCTCGAGGTGCCGTTCGGATTCTCGTCAAGGATTGCGTAACATCAAGCGACAGAAGGTGTGTGTTTGTAATATTGACTGCATATGGATTGATGTACATAGCTGTTTCGTATTTTTCCCTCACAAACATGCAGGTTAGTACATCAAGCAGGACGAAATATACACAATCTTCTCACATCTGCTTCAGTCTATTGGACAATGATGCAGCTTACATTTTGGAGATAACAAGAGATTTTTGGATTTTGGAGACATGTTTGGACTTTAAGTGTAGTAAATAAATAATGTTTAGGGATTGATCAATTGCATTTATTATTATTTAAAACATGGATACAATCTTATACATAGCCTATAGTTGATTCAAAATACATCTGGTGAGGATGGCAGTGGCATTGGAGGTTGAGTCTGCCATACATGTCTAAATACAGCCGACTTGGGCCTGCATGCATGTAAGGTGTTATAATTGATATGAAATGTTACTATAAAAATAAACAGAACAAGGTTAAGAGTCTATTGTGGTCTTCAGGTCAAGTGTAATGGGCCAAAATAAGAATTGATCTTCGCAGCAACGAGAATCATCTGAACCACAAACTTATTGGCCTGCATGATTCCATTTTGTGAGATTAAAAATTTGATTCCCAAAAATGAAATGATTATTTTATGTAGTTTTGTAACTTAGGCGGCACATGAATTGATTTGAAATGTGAACTTCAACTGTCATGTCTGTGTGCAAAGAGTGGGTTTGAGGCTCCCACGTTTCAACCACACACGTGCACGAACACGAATTTTCCTGTGGATGCGTGAAAGTCACCTTGAAAAGGGTGAATGGTCTGTTCAAATGCATATGTGGAAGCACAACAGTGATCGCTCACTCTGGCGTGCTACTTTCCTGACACCAGTTCTGTGCCGCAATCGAGCGGAACTTCCAACATGCAGTGCTGTAGTAGGGATAGTAGTAGATAGAGACGAGGATGCTGCTTTGCATGCCGTAACACTGATCAACTTGTTGTACCGTGCAGTTTACAGCTTGCTTGTGTGCAAACAGTGCAACTGTGTGCTAGGAAGAGGTTTTGAATTGTAAAAATATCCGTGCTTTGGGCAAGAAAGTCCATACTGGAAACACAGCAGCAACCTTTGCTTCCCGTACTTGACTTTATTGCAGTGCATGCACATGGTTACAAGTGTAACAAGTAAAAGCTTCTGAGGCACATAAAGGACCACGGAAATGAGGTACACAAAGACGGAAGAGCAGTACCTTGCAAGGTACAAACCATCACCAATACATGCATGCTATATAACAGACGGTACTTGGGTCCAGGTCGCAGCCTAGATGAGGCTGACATTTCTTCCGTTAGTACCATTAATCGAGCTGGTAATCGTCGTTAAGGAGACCCCCATTTACCGTGCGTCACTTATACTGGCCGCCAGGAAGAGAAGGAGAATGCTAGCAGCTTTGCGTCATGGAGGGAAGGGTCAGTAAAGCTGTTTCGGTGTTGGTATCGACTATTCCCATGTATACGCGACGTCGTTTTCTTGGGACTTCCATAGCAGTCTGGCAGAGCAGGGCGAGATGGTAAACCTGCATGCACGTGCACTATTGATTGTACGATTTGAATCGAGAACAGATAACGGAGGTAAGCACCAAGTCTTCCTTCCAGGCCATGATCAGAGCAGTCTTAGCCATGCAGTCTTCGGTTTGGGTGCGGCGAGTACTTTCTCGTTATTTCGATACTTACATGCATGGATTGCCAACTATGCTTTAACTGTGCTGCCAGAAGCTTTCAGGAAACCGCTGTGGGTTCTTCTAGCGCTGATGAAGTATTTGTAGAGCCGGCGCGATATACAAAGTAAGAAAGAAAGCAGCCTGACCAAATGGGCATATGCATTGAAGAGGCTTAAACCAAAAATCCTGCACAATATCGGAGGGAGGCAGACTGCTGGATGGGTACACTAATCTTAACCTTTAAAGGCTGTAAAGGAGCCTAAAATAAAATAAAAAACTGACTCTACCAAAATATATGATAAGGTTTAAATACCGGACGAGCGATATCCGTGCAGATAGGTACAAAGCAAGAAAGAAAGTAGCGATGGAGCTACTCCAGACCCATAAATTAATGGCTGCTTAGCCTAGATAACAAATTAAGCTTCGTCGTCCGAGGAGTTGCCGCTAGATGAAATATAGAAATGAATCTGCTTGATTCTCAGGCTGTTTATAGAGCATTTGATTAATCTGTGCATGCACATCGTCGGCAAATGCAGGAATCTGTATACCGTTATTGTTGACGATCTCAGCTCCCAATTTTATTTACAGAGCTATATCATTACTATGGTAGTCGGACAACGCGGATGGTGTGTATAACACAGGATTGGGAGCAACCTATTATTGACTGGCTCAGTCATATGTAGGATTAAGACGATAAAATCATGCAGCTGCATAGAACTAGAATGGCTATTTTAAAATTTATTCAGAGCTTTGAATCCGTTTGGGTGGTGCTTTTGCATGACTCTGCCCTCGGTAACTGCCCGACGACAGGAATCCACCGTCCGTTAAGATGGCGGTATAATTCCTTGGTCTGGGGACCTATGTCGTATGAATAAATCATTTATTCAGAGCTGTGCTTCCGCCTTTGGATACTGTTTGGCGACAGGACATTTGCAAAGTCCATCCTTTAAGATGGCGGTATTATTCCTCGGTCTGGGGACCTATGTCGTATGAATAAAGTATTTTAAATTTAATTCAGAGCTCTACATCGGTGTTTTCGCATGACTCCACCCTCGGATACTGCCCGACGACAGGAAATTTGCAAAGTCCACCGTCTGTTAATATGGCGGTATCATTCCTTGGTTTGGGGACCTAACAGAACTAGCTACACAAAGGCTACGTGAAATAGCTACACAACCTTAGTCGATAGCTACACAAGATTTAGTACTATGGCTTTGCAGCCCATTTATACAAACGTTACTAAACTATAAGCGTACAGGGTCATCTTTACTATGGGAGAAGCTTCACTTATACAAGCTAGCACAACCATGGTCAAACTTATACTACGACAATCGTTTGTTTATGTCGTGGGCCTATGATTAAAAATCAAAGTTTTGACGTCATGCACAAGGCCACGACATTAGCACGCTTGCTTTGTCTAACAAACATGCAGTGGGAATAGTTACTGGTACGAGCCAGGACCTAACTTGGTTACGAGGTTACGAGTTAGACCCTTTATTGCTTCCAGCGCGTGCCTATAGTATTACGTATACGCATTGCCAGACTTATTCAAGCACACCTTATAAATACAAATTGGAAATAATTATTCCTTTAATTGATATTGGCCTTGGTAGCAGAGGTCAGTTGGACCTTAAAAAGAAGTGCACATGCTTATTACAAAAGGGCACTGCGCACCATATGGTCGTTATTACCATACCGTGTGTTTTAAGTAGTGTAGTACATTGATGTTGTACTTGCACGTATAAGTCTTAGTGCATAGCTCTTACCTATTTCCCACCTCACAAACAGGAAGTACATCGTTGCAAGCTGGACCAAATAAATCTGTCACATCTGCTTCATCCTGCAAGGCAAAAAGTTGGACAGATGTTTTTTATTTGAGCATTGCCTATTTAAGTGCTGTAAACAAATTTTTTCTGAGTTGATTGCATTCTAATTTTTATATTAGATACCAAAATGTACACGCAAACATACAACACAATCACACTGATATCACGTTATTGTATTTAAAAGTAGCACGATGTTTATAAGCTAGCTGCCCGATTTAAACAATTGGTTTTGTAATGCATGCCAAGGTGCAGCATTCCCTGTTGGGTTATCAGAAGGCTTAAATCCAACGTTGCGGTGCAGAGCAATGCAGCATCTGTCATGGGATTTAGATGCAATTATTATGTATTGGACTTTCATTCTGTACCTTTATTAGACCATTAAATAATCCATTTCAACACAGTTAAAAATAAAATAAAAACGTTGTCCATGTCGCCCGACAATATTAATATTCGACAATATAAATATTAATATTGGAGCATGGCGATACCCAGAATGGTACGAAGCAAGAAAGAAAGCAGAGATGAAGCTACTCCTGACCAAGTGTTCACATGCATTGAAGAGGCTTAAACAAAAATCGGACGATATTAATATGATATCGGAGGGAGGACTGCTGAATGATATCCAGAAGGGTACAAATAGTTGCGCTGAGCTACTCTTGACCTTTTAAGGCTGTAAAGGAGCCAAAAAAAAAAAATCCGACACTGCCATAATATAAGAAGGTTTAATATCGCAGAGCAACGGACGTGTGGAGCGATATCCAGAAGGGTACAAAAATAAAGTAGCGATGGAGCTACTCCCGACCCTTAATGGCAGCCAAAAAGCCTAGACAACAAATTAGGCGTTGTCCCCACCACCTGAGGAGTTGCCACTTGAATAAGAAAGATGAAGTATACATGCGCGATGAAACAAATGAATCTCAGTGCAGATCAGGAGTTTTTTTGTAACTTTATTAGTGATATAGCATTTTATAATTTAAAAGTGAAAGCACATGCGGCAAGCTGCTACATTTGAACAAGTGGTTCATGTATAGATCTCTCTGATTCCATGGCTTGGTAATGGTTTACAAATCCTCGCGTGCTAGTGAGTTGAGCATCCCCTGCTGGTTTTAGTCACTTGCCTTCTGGAATTGTTCCAAAGATTCCCTCCTATACGTCACTCCCATGCACAGCATTTCAATAGTGAATCCCCAGTTGTGGACCATCGTGTCACCCATTTTCAAGGGCAAAAGGCAGAGTTGGCACGTACCTTGTATTAGCTTGATATCTCCTAAAAACTCATATATGGCATATTTGAGCAATTGTCTTGTCCGGTAAATCCGCAGGGAAGTGCTATGATCCCTTGGCCCAGTTATTATTCTTTGTTCAATACAGTGTTATAACTTGGTACTAATTCGCTGATCATATATGAGTTTCCCGAGTTTTTTAAAGACCTAGTGTAATTTAGTGATGGGGCATGCAGGATCGATACTGCTGTGCACGGTCTCACTATGTTTCTTTGAGAGTCATTAATTTCTGTTGGGGGGCCCTATATTTTAGAACTGTTTATTGATCTGTGCTGCATACACATCGTCGGGTGTTAACCAATTATAGAGGCAAATGCAGGAATCTGCATCCGTTATTGTTGACGAGATGAATTACATTTACAATTTCATCTCAGCTCCCAATTAAATTGTTATGCCAGTGTGTATAATGTCTTTCTCACAGAATTGGGAGCAACCTATTATTCACTGGCTCAATCATGTGTATTGCAAGGAGGATTAAGGACACTTAATTGGCTCCATACATGCAGCTGCATGGAGTTTGAATGGCAAAGCCAACCTGTATTCTAGAAGGATGGAGGTTCGCGGGATCCCTGTCGGGGCGAGAAAATTGACTGAGAATTGCAATGTCCACTGTGCAGATCAGTGAATTTAACATTAACACACGACTGTAAGTGTAGGAGAGATGATGTGTAAATGCAGACCGAATTACTCTTCGCGTATATTATACAAAACGGTTTCGTTGATACACTACAATCAACTGACGAGTACAATATGAACTAGCCATCTCACATACAACATGTACGAGTGTTTCCGCATTGTACACTTTGTAAATGCATATAACTTTACATTATACATGCAGCTGATTTAGGCTTAACGATATGCACGAGATGGCGATTGACGGCAATAGCATAATTTGCAACCGTTGAACGGTATTCTTGTTACAATTCGGAAAAATACAAATCTCTTGTAGTAATCAACGTGCAAGCAGTGGAATCAAAATAGATGGAACATAACTAAGTACGCATGCACAAATTGGAATGCTCCGTTCGTGTGAATGCTGTACGTGTAAATACACATGTATAACTGCAGCAAATGCGCATTGAATATGAAGTAATGTAATGACGACAGAAAATGGCAAAGTCAACCTGTATTAATACATTTCTCGCAGTGATTGGACAGCACGTACATTGACGGAGAATTGGCAAGTCCATCCACACTGTGAAGATCAGTTGTCAATTTAGCATCAAACACGACTGTAACGGTCTCTTATGCGGACCGAATTATTCTTTGTGTGTTCATACATTTCAGAATTAATGGCCTTGCTTTGAGCAGCATCTGTCGGGTACTCTACTATCAACTGAAGAGTAGGAAACCAGCCGTCTCCAATATAACAGGTACGAGTATTTCCGCATCGACCATTTGCAATACTTGTATTTACACTTGTAAATGCAAGTAACCAAGTTCAATATACACGCAACTGTACACGCATATAGGGACTATCGATAATATCATAAAAAATATTATGGACTTAATGATATGCACGAAATGGCAATTAACGGCGATAGCAACATTCAACGGGATTTTTTTTGTTTATTACAATGTGGAGCAATACAAATCTCTCAAAGTTATTAACGTGCAAAGTCAGAACAAATGATGTGGAACGTACATGGCAATTTTGGAAGATGCGCCGATGCAATTATTTTCGATAGACGCATGTTGCTGTTTTCTAATTAAAATACAGCAATTCAAACTAGCTCTTGCCTTTGTCAATACACAAAGACATGATTAAATTTCTGCTTAAATACGGTGTATACGAGTGCAAATGTTAACGAATGCACGTGTGAATACATCGTACAAAATATACATTTTTAAAAGCGTGAAATATAATGCAAAACTGTATGAATACAGCAAATGCAGCTTTTTGGGTGCGTCAAATTTGAATGCACCGTTCGTCTGAATGCAAATGTTTATCAATGTAAATGCATGAATACGACAGCATATATTAGAATGCATGGAAATGCAAATCTGTACTAATGTTGAAAATATGTATAATGCAATTGGGAATGCAGTGTCGTTAAAACGAATGCAATGTTGAGAGCAAGACTACTTACGTAAGATAAACCATTGACAATAATGGGTCCAATGTGATTAAGAAGTGGGTGAAGATTTTGAAATTCAGTTAAACATAGGGGATTAAAGGGACGGATAAAACAGTTATAAGTGGGCAGTACATGGTCACAGGAAAGAGAGATTTTGAAATAAGGGCTTCATGATTTTCGTGTTTAGTTAGACAATTATTCATTAAAGAAAAAGATCAAGAAATTATTACAGGATTTTTTGTGGTAGTAGGAAAAAAGAGATTTTGAATGAAGTAGGGTCATTATTTTGAAGTGAAGTTAAACAATGATTGATTGCAGAAATACATCAAGAAGATCATACAAAACAGTGTGTGGTAGAAGGAAAATAGAGATTATGAATGAAGAGTGTCATAATTTTCAAGTGTCGTTAAACAATCATAGATTAAAGAAATACTGAGAGAAGTTCATATAGGGCAGTGTGTGGTAGTAGGAAAATAGAGATTTGCAATGAAGAGCGTCACAATATTCAAGTGTGTATTAACAATTATTGATTAAAGAAAAATGTCAAGAAGCTATTACAGAGTAGTGTGTGGTAGTAAGATTTGAATGAAAAGAATCATGATTTTCAAGAGTAGTAAAAATTTATTGATTGAAGAAAAACATCAAGTTAGTATAGGGCAGTGTGTGGTAATAGGAAATAAGAGATTTTGTATGAAGAGGGTCACGATTTTCAAGTGTAGTTAAACAATTATAGATTGACGAAAAAAATCAAGAAGTACAAATAGGGGCCAGTGTGTGGTGTATAGGAAATTAGAGATTTAGAATGAAGAGGGTTACAATTTTCAAGTGCAGTTAAGCAATTAAAGATTAAAGAAAGATATCAAGAAGTACATACAGGGCAGTGTGTAGTAATAGGGAAATTAGAGATTTGAATGAAGAGGGTAACATTTTCAAGTGTAAAATTGAAGATTAAAAGACAAACATCAAGAAGTGCAAACAGGGCAGAGTGTGGTAATAGAAAATGAGACATTTGGAATAAAGAGGGTCA
>JABACO010000637.1:0-26243 GCA_013339895.1 Ephydatia muelleri | reverse complement strand
CCAGGTTCCACGCATGGACTTTCAGTGCTATCAACGGGCTAGCCGGTGTGTGTGGTGTGTGTGTGTGTGGTGTGTGTGGGTGTGTGTGTGTGGGGTGTGTGTTATGGTCAAATGGTCCATTACACTTGTCTGCATGCTTTGTCAGGTCACTCTTCAAATTGGCACATATTGACTCATTGTACAGTGCAGCAGTGATAAGAAGGAATCTGGACCACCTGCGTGACCACACCCTCCCTCATCACTATCCCTCCTATGCCACTGTGAGCCCCTCCCCAATGCCCCTCCCCCAGTGTGAGCCCCTCCTCATTGCCCCTCCCATTGCCCCTCCCCATTGCCCCTCCCCCAGTGTGAGCCCCTCCCCAATGCCCCTCACCCAGTGTGAGCCCCTCCCCAATGCCCCTCACCCAGTGTGAGCCCCTCCCCAATGCCCCTCCCCCAGTGTGAGCCCCTCCCCAATGCCCCTCACCCAGTGTGAGCCCCTCCCCAATGCCCCTCACCCAGTGTGAGCCCCTCCCCAATGCCCCTCCCCCAGTGTGAGCCCCTCCCCAATGCCCCTCCCCAGTGTGGAGTGATTGAGCCAATCCTTTGCAGCTGCTCATATTCAAGATCGTAGGAACACTCTTCCCCACCTCTGACCACAGACACCCTGTGACCACACCCACCATGCTCATCATGGCATCTCTCCTGAGGAAGGTACTGCCCAGTCCCCGGTCCTTTGGCATGTCCAGTCCTCATGCTTTGCACTTGCACTCTCAGTGCTATGTGAAGTCAATGGAGGATGTGTATAAAGGCATCATCATTGTGGAGACCATGATTGAGGTACACGCCTCACACACTGTTCCAAGTCTC
Source organism: Ephydatia muelleri (assembly GCA_013339895.1). Classification (NCBI taxonomy): domain Eukaryota; kingdom Metazoa; phylum Porifera; class Demospongiae; order Spongillida; family Spongillidae; genus Ephydatia; species Ephydatia muelleri. The sequence goes on along the minus strand of JABACO010000637.1, from coordinate 25,394 downwards.
ATCGTTTTCCCTTGCATACACAGTATGTGGCTCTCTCCAAGAGGTTCGTACCAGAGGCTATCGTGTTTCTGACAAGTTTGCTAGGATACCTGTGCAGTGGAAGGCAAGGTGAGCACCCAGGTGTTTACAACAAATGGCACCGTTATCGTATTGTGTGTGTGGGTGGGTGTGTGTTCGTGTAGGCATTATCTACCCACCTTTTGTGCACAAGTGTCCTCTGAGGGAGCAGCTGGGTCATGCAGCAGCATTGTGTAGTGGGCAAGAAGGCATCTCTTTGCAGAGCACTAGGTGTGTCTGTTCTCGTGTGTGGAGTTTCTCATACAACGGTTCACATGTTGTGTGTAGTCTGATGCAGCTGGTAGCAGAGGGAACCCTATCCACCTCTGCATGCAGGTATGGACTCTATGGGCGTGGCACAGCTGTGAGCAGGGGGAGGGGCCTCCTATTGCAGGAACACTGTTGCTTTGCACTGTACGCGGCTTGTTCAGAAGCTTGCAGAAATCTATGCTGGCTTACCAACCTTCAGAGAGATCTTCCAAGCCACTGCAAGCAACTTGGAAAGGTGACGATGATTTTGTCCTGCAAGTGCTGATAGTCATGTGATATTGGCAGTATGTTGGTTCAAGAGAATTGGCCTCCTTGTGAGAAGGTAACCATGGTAACCATGGGTACAGGTGTGTAAGGCCTTGTATTCAATAGAGCGTGTTCACTGCAACCCTTGAGTTCATCACAAGTCAATCTGCAGTCACCAAGCCTGCACTGCAACTGCTCAAGCATAAACCAGTTTCAATTGAATTTTACAAGCCGGAATTCGATGAAGAGTTTGTTATATTGGCACTTGTGGTCTAGTGGCGGCATGTAATGAATCATTCCAGGTTTGAGGGGGGGAGGAAGAAGGCTGTAAACAGAACTGCTGGTGAGAGGCAAAGGCTTGCTCACAAAGTCAAGAGAGAGATGAAAGTATGTAACCATTGGAAGTTATTACCTCACTTTCTCTCCTCACCTTCCTCTCCCCACCTTCCTCTCCCCTCACCAGGGTGCAGTACGTGAGATCAGGAGGGATAATGCATTCCTAGCCAGGGAGAGGCTCAACGAACAACTGGAAAGGTCAGTTGTCCCAACACATTATCTATAACATCATTAAATATGGGTGCAGTGACCCATGCCAAATATTAGGTCCACATTTCCTCAAAGGGAAAACCATGAGTTTAATATGTGACTGCTGTGCAGGATGATCTGGCATGGCTTCTGCCATTGTATCAACTGGCTTCAACCCCTAGAGAATGATGACAGTATAGGGTTATGTCTGCCAGTGTCTCGGCACATGCCTTTGCCTGTTCCTCTGCATGATACACAGCACACACACTCAGCTGCAAGTCTCTTTCCAGACATTGTGTGCTCTTACATCACCTCCACATACACCCCTAAGTTCCCACACTTCCATCCTTATCTTCTACATGATCTAATAATGATAGCTTGCATACCCTATGCAACAACTGACCACAAAACATGTTTGGCTATGCCTCCATATTTTTTGTCTACTTCGTTCCTCAAAGGACAGAAATGTGTATTTGCACAGCTGGGGAGGTTTGCACAATGGGGCAAACTCAGAAGGTGTACAGTACAATATGTCTACTGTGACAATATCAACATTTGGTCAAATAGAACATAAACTTGCAGTGTCTGAACAGATAGTATGCAATGAATAGCATCAGCTGGAAGCTCTGTATCCATGGTTAGTAACATAACAGTGCAACTGCAGCAGAACATGCCTCAATCACACATTGGTTGCTTTGTAGTTACACCCCTAACCTGACTAATGGAATTCATAACACTTACACGTTACTCCCCCCCCCCCCCCCCCTGCTGACTAATGGAATTCATAACACTATTTGTTCTTGAAAGATTGGTATCGACATATAAGGTGTGCCTTTAGTAGGGTATTCATGTTGTGTGCACTTTAAACATGTCACTTAATATTGTTTGGTCTTAAGGGATGCTGAGAGGGAAAGAAAGACACATCAGATTATGCGGGAACTGGAGGAGATTCAGCATGAAGCCAAGAAAGAACTGAGGAAGAAGTAATCCTCTACCAATGTTGTTCAATTCCCATGAACCAAACATGTGTTGTGCCCGTGTACAAGTATGGTGTATAGAATTGCATAATCATATATACAACATGTAATCATTTTGACAGCACACTAGCATATGCAAGAGACAGTTTTTCCAACATACGATGCAATGCAGTTCCGCTCTCCATTGTATAATCAAAGGTTGTCTCTCAAGATCCATTGGAAATAAAAATGTGGCAACTGTTGCAAAAGAACTGTCTCCATGTATCATGCTATGAGAATCACCAAGGATCAATAGGTCGATCCACAAGGACATTTGGGCATTCCCACAAGTAGTTTTAGTGTGAGCAGAGTGTGTCAGTACACCTTCTGATATCCTAATCCTTTCGTTATACTTCCTGGATGCCCACTTCTTTGCAAGGTCAGAGTCTGTTGACAAGTACACAGGTGACCCCTTACCTACCTTCTTGTCTGCCAAACTGAGGCTGTAGTCCATGATGCATTCCCACACATCAGTATCTTCAAATATCTTCCAATTTCTGTGCAGCCATCTTGTGGCCACACTCTCTTCGTACATGCTTCCCTTGAACCCTGTGCGTAGATGGACAGAGACATAGTGCTGCCCCTGGATACGCAGGGCTGTCTTCAGCTGGGCCACATCAGAGCTTACTCGTTTGGATATTTTGAAGAGGTAACTGAATATTGTGTGTCCTAGATGCACCAGAGGTTCGGTCAGCTTCATTTGCCCGCTATTGATTGCCGGAACTTCTACAAGGTGGTGGATCCCAAAGGCATGCAATAGTGAGTACCACAGAGTCCTGTGTTCCACTGTAAAGGAGTTCTCTCCAACCAAACTCAGGATCTCGTACACACCTATTTTTTCAAGGCCTGCGTTTATGGCACTCGACGAACGAAGCCAGTCTTCGCGGGTGAGGAGTGTGAGGGTAGCGAACACCAGCCCGGTGACCGTGATGTGTTGTGTGGGACCTACCAGAACGTCACCAAACTTGGCAAGCTCTTTCTTATTCCAACCAAATCCGAACATTGAGGTTGTCGTGTAGATTCGGTCGGAGCACGTCATGTCTGCGTCAGAACACATACCTAAGGAACTGTCAAAAAACGTCCAATCTATTTCGTTGTGGCCCAGATTTGGTTGTCTCCTTCAAATTGGCGTCCCAGTAGATCGTAAAAACCCGATTCGATACCATCGCCAGGAGGAGAAATAGCTGCAACCTGAGGAATTGGTCTCCTAAACCTGCGCAGCTGTTCTGGCTGCAAGCCCATGTAAGTGTTCGAACTTCAGACCCCGAACCAGTTCGCAACTTCTCGAGTCCATTTTTATGGAGACGGCTGTATCTCTGAAGGGCTGCAGTAAATTTTTTCCACGCTGGCGCCGTGGATTGGTTCTTAGCGGCAGTCGGCCATGACACGAACTGGCTATCTAGCTCGTTCACTTTCGGCACATCAGCTGTAACGTCACATTTGGTGTCTGCAGTGGTTTTAAATATTGGCGATCTCTGAAGTAATACTGGCGACAAGAGAAAGAACAAAAATGGTATCGCAGCCAACGCGCACAGGGTACACTTCCGACTATTCAACCTACATAAAGAACACACTCGTCTAATATTCCTCATTTTCGGACGATGAGTAGTCTCGTACCCAGACCCACATCGCAGCTGCGGATGGATTACATCACCGCTACGTAGTCGGTGATGTAATCCATCCGCAGCTGCGATGTGGGTCTGGGTACGAGACTAGACGATGAGGTACTTAGTGTATATAGGAGCTAGGCGCAGGCATTGCCGCAAATTAGAAAATTGACACATGTGGGCTATCATTTTTGATGCAAATATTATAGCAGCCTACCTATTAACTGCACGGTACATGGCAAGTGATACCTAAAATAAATATGAACCTTACGTAGATGGCCGTTTTAGTGGTCAAGTCGAAGTGTGCAGCGTCAGCATGCCACAGGCTTGTTATAGTCAATCGCAAGAATAGATTCAGCAAGGTGCCGAGAAAACAAAACATTCTACCTTTTCCAGCGGCTAAAGATGTTTGCTACTGTAAGGTTGTCCCCAACAGAATATAGTCGTGTTTGTAGCGACCACTTTGTCACTGGTAAGAGCACAGTATAATAGGCTTTGTCTTTGAATTCCACCACATAACCTAAGCTACAACAGAGGTTGGTTGTGTGGCCAATTCGATGGTCCAATCAGCACGGAGCTATAGATTGTCCCCGGGTGGATTTCTCAAAGAACATGTGATGGTTGACAACTTAATCGAGTCTGTTAGACCAGAGATAATATTATCTCTGGTTAGACGAAGCACTTGAGATATAGTGCAAGACATGGATTTGCATGGCTTCATAAGGAAGCTTAGGTCACGCTCTGTTATACAACAGACTTTGGCAAAGGACTCCAAGGGACACATGCAGTAACCCCTGCTGCCTTTAGATGTTTGCTACTGTAAGGTTGTCCCCAACAGAATATAGTCGTGTTTGTAGCGACCACTTTGTCACTGGTAAGAGCACAGTATAATAGGCTTTGTCTTTGAATTCCACCACATAACCTAAGCTACAACAGAGGTTGGTTGTGTGGCCAATTCGATGGTCCAATCAGCACGGAGCTATAGATTGTCCCCGGGTGGATTTCTCAAAGAACATGTGATGGTTGACAACTTAATCGAGTCTTGTTAGACCAGAGATAATATTATCTCTGGTTAGACGAAGCACTTGAGATATAGTGCAAGACATGGATTTGCATGGCTTCATAAGGAAGCTTAGGTCACGCTCTGTATACAACAGACTTTGGCAAAGGACTCCAAGGGACACATGCAGTAACCCCTGCTGCCTTTAGATAAGGCTTGTCCTACACAGCGGCGGCGGAAGGCTATGTATATAATGTGTGGGTGTGGCAAATCACCTACCGCCACTGCTGTCACGGCGGTTGTAGAGCGCGGAATTACGGGGAATTACGGATATGGAACGAAGATTGAGCAAACAGAACAGAACCGCCGCTGACATGGTCTAGTATGAGATGTGAATTGAGGTGTGGTTCAGCACTTCAGCACTATTGTCTGTAATAGAATACAATATACTCAGTACACTAAACAAGTTGAAATCGTGAATCGCCCAAATATGCGCAAACGACTTTCATTTGTATTAGAAACTTAAATCGCACGAAGAATTATAATCGCTTATTACCGGTACCGTTGACCATCAGGAAAATGTATGATGATTAATTGAAGTGAAAACTCGCCCCAGATGCCCATGCCCATGGGGGAGCTTTCAGCGCTTGTACGTAAGGAACAGTCTCCCCCCCCCCAAAAAAAGCGACGGATGGATTACATCACAGCTACGCATAGCGGTTATGTAATTAGGTATTATCCCCAAGTTTTCCAACTTCCGACTTGTTAGAACGTCAAAGTGCAAACAGTGCAGACACAAAGAACAGATAACTGCGCGAAAAAATAGTCTCTCTGAAATATTCCACGCCATGCGGTATATAGTACGAACGTACTCTGATACCATGCATGAAAAATGACAAGCATATTGTGCATAATCGGTTAAGCAGGAGCGACGGGGCCAGTCCGCCATGGCGTAGTCTCGTACCCAGACCCAAATGACGTACGCATATAATGCACGTCATTATCCGATAATGTTTACGGCGTTGGGTCTGGGTACGAGACTAGCCATGGGCGGTTTCTAATAACTGCAAGCCCGTAAATATCGGACGGTCAGGCAAGCTTGGAGAGTTCTCAAGTCACGCCTTAGGTCTTTCATTGAAGACTGATGGTCGATCTAACGGCTAACTATCTGTCCGGGCTAGCTTAGCCACGCCTCTTTTTTTTTTTTTTTTTTCTTTTTTTTTTCTTTTTTTTGACAGACACTTTTGTTGTTTACAGCACTACATCATTGTCATAATAACAAATTTATATTATTATTATACAGTAGAATTTTTTTTGTTTTACGTATATAATTTATTTATTTTTAATTATAAATAATACATTTTGTAGTCATACCATTACTGTTACATATATAGCAAGCAAGTAATAGAGAACAGTTTCAAAGGGGGGGGGGGGGGGGGGCTCAATCCTACTAAGGATGGCCGATGCTACTGATCGCACAAGGCAGGTGTTTCGTCTGCCATATAGGTCACGTGTGATGACAGACTTTGGCTTGGAGCCGGTGATTGCCAGCCGTGAGGCCAACTGAGCAAAACTCTTCACAGCCTCTTGACCCCCATGCACCATAGGTCTCAAAGACCAAAGGGGTACAAACCCAACCTAGATCTGCACATTTGCCATCATTACTGTTGTGCTTCCTTATCTCAGAGGCCTCAGCAGCTGCTCCTGGAGACACTCCTGCTTCCAACAAGTTAAGTGAATTAAGTGATGAGGTCACTGAAAAGTCAAATGCTGCTGGCTTGCCTTGAGAACCAGTTGTGGATAAGAACATTTGCCGGTCTTGAGTGGTCATGATCTGGGGTCAGGTTATTACCTACTTCAACTTTGACACTTAAGTGTGCCAAACGACAAGAATCAGCAAAAACATCCCTCAAACAAGTGATGATGATGGCACAACACCTCCCCCTTGTTTGCAAGTGGTAGCATGGTGGCCTATGGGGATCCAGGATGGTATCCGGGCAAAGGGAACACCGTGAGCCACCTGAAGTGTCTAAGCCAAGCCACCATCTGAGAGCAAAATGGTACTGATTTGGTTCAAAGTGGAGGCCAAGACCTTCTGAGGGGACAACTGAAAGCCATGATGAAGAATGAGGGCAGAGGTGGAAGTAGGCCGCGCCCTATCAGCCACGAAGGAACAAGCTGAATAGGGCATGAAATGTAAATCATCCAATTTGATGATGGTAGTTGCCTTTTGCCCCAAAGGGGAAGTTAGGATGGAGTCCAGTGAAATTGTTTCAGAAGGAGCAACACATGAGTTTAATATCTCCACAGCATGAGCTGCAAGGTGGGTGTGTGGGTGGGGTGTCTCCACAGCATGAGCTGCAAGGTGGGTTGTGTGGGTGGGTGTGTCTCCACAGCATGAGCTGCAAGGGGGGTGTGTGATTGGTGGCCATACCCAGATGAACAAACAGAGGCAATGTAAGCAGCTGGTGCATGAGCATGAGAGACTGCAGACCCAAGCCACCTCTACTGAAGCTCAGCTGGGTCTGTTTCCAGGAGAGGTAAGTCATGTCTGCTGATGTACTCTGAGACATGCAGTTTCTAACATCAATTTTAAAAAGCTCAAGTGCCTTAAGGAGAGGGATGGTGGTTGTAGCCCGAGCCAGATGGGCTAGCTTACAGAAAGCCACTACAAGTTGCGAGGAGCATTAGGCTACTTGAGGGCCATGTGAGCCTATTTCCTTGAGCTGTAGCATGAGTTGTTTAGCTAAGTTATGCTTCTGTGAAATATAGCTGGTACAAAATCAAGGTCACCCATGGGGATCCCTAAGATTTCAAAGTTGGGCTGGTGGGACTGCTTTATCAATTGTGGGAATAGGCAAAGACAAAAAGCTTCACATTTAGGTATGTTGACATGGAGGCCCAAGGAAGGACCCCTTTCTTCTAGAATGGCAAGCACTCTTCTACCTCTGTGCTGGCACCAGCCACAACCCCATCATCCATGTACCATGCATGGTACAAGAGATGGACACAACCCCATCATCCATGTACCACAAGAGATGGGCACAAACCCCATCATCCATGTACCATGCTATGGTACAAGAGATGGCCCCCATCATCCATGTACCATGCACGGATACAAGAGATGGGCCACAACCCCATCATCCATGCACCACAAGAGATGGGCACAACCCCATCATCCATGTACCACAAGAGATGGGCACAACCCCATCATCCATGTACCATGCATGATACAAGAGATGGGCACCTGCATCAAATGCAATCTCAGCCAACGAATATTCAGCACCAAGGAGAACAAGAGGGGGCCAAGAGGGGGCCAAGAGGGGGCCAAGAGGGGGCCAAGAGGGGGCCAAGAGGAGGCCAAGAGGGGGCCAAGAGGGTCACCTTGTGGACACCACACTCTGATGTCAAATTCCCCATTGTGTGCCACAAAAATGGATGCTGGCTATAACACCAATGAGCCCATGGGTATAGCTCAGAGAAGTCTTGGCACACTCCGAGAGAAGAGCCTGACGAGACACCATATTAAAGGCATTCTTCATGTCCGCTTTCAAAACTGTAAAGTGTCTTCCATCCAGCGCTCTTCAGTACATGCCCTCAGACCATGTGCAACCTTTTTAGCTCCGATAGGACATGCCACCCCCAAACTGGTATGGTTGGTCACCAAAGCTGTGAGGTTACCTCCAGATATGAAGGCTGATATCCACCAAAGCTGTGAGGTTACCTCCAGATATGAAGGCTGATATCACCAAAGCTGTGAGGTTACCTCCAGATATGAAGGCTGATATCGTGGGCGGAGCTCTACCAGCAGCAAGGATGTTGACAACTAACTGCCTTTAAAGATTGTTCAATGAGCAAGATAGTGGGACTTCAGCTACATCGATCAGGTGTTGAGTATGCAAGCCTGTGCTGCTAGCTTTGAGAAAGACCTCAGAACAGAGATGATGTTAAAATCAGGTTGTAACACTGCCTTCAACTGATGGAGCAGCAGGGTTTGATGGACAGTCACCTTGGGGATGCTTGGAAACCAGTAGATTCCAGGTGTTATCATCATTTGGTGCTATGCCCTGAGATGTTAGCATCTGACATGCTTTGCCATAAAGTCCATATTTGGCCATAAACAGAAGCCACCACTTTGTTTGATGGCGCTCGTTTGGACTGTTTAGAGATTGCAACACGAGTCTGTGCATCGATGGCACAACTCACACAGGTTTACCTTTCAGCCATAAACCACACAGAGTATCAATAGGGATGGGCTTATTATGTTGACCACCACCGTTTGGTGGTGGGGAGAACACATTTTGAAGCATGAGCAATTTAGTCCATGTATCAACAGAGTTCTCGCTATACTATTTCCTTCAGAACAGAAAACAGACTGCTCCTGGAAGAACACCCTTGGCATGACCATGAGGTGGGAACTGCTCCTGGAAGACCTGGAAGAACACCCTTGGCATGACCATGAGGTGGGAACTGCTCCTGGAAGAACACCCTTGGCATGACAATGAGGTGGGAGCTGCTCCTGGAAGACCTGGAAGAACACCCTTGGCATGACCATGAGGTGGGAACTGCTCCTGGAAGACCTGGAAGAACACCCTTGGCATGACCCATGAGGTGGGAACTGCTCCTGGAAGACCTGGAAGAACACCCTTTGCATGACCATGAGGTGGGGAACTGCTCCTGGAAGACCTGGAAGAGAACACCCTTGGCATGACCATGAGGTGGGGAGCTGCTCCTGGAAGACCTGGAAGAACACCCTTGGCATGACCATGAGGTGGGAGCTGCTCCTGGAAGACTGGAAGAACACCCTTGGCATGACCATGAGGTGGGAGCTGCTCCTGGAAGACCTGGAAGAACACCCTTGGCATGACCATGATGGTGGGAGATGCTCCTGGAAGACTGGAAGAACACCCTTGGCATGACCATGAGGTGGGAACTGCTCCTGGAAGAACACCCTGGCATGATTAGTCATATGAAGAAGCCCACATAGTTGGGGTAAATACGCTCATTCCACCCTCCACAATGCAATGCTCTTTATGGATTCAAGATCAATAAATGTTGTAGGTACATGCACCTGTTCCTTTGAAGGGGTGTCATGAGGTCCAACTGGTGAGAATATATACGGCACACCTCACTAATAACAGATATACATATGCACACCTCACTAATAACAGATATACATACGCACACCTCACTAATAACAGATACACGTATGCACACCTCACTAATAACAGATATACATACGCCACACCTCACTAATAACAGATACACGTATGCACACCTCACTAATAACAGATATACATATGCACACCTCACTAGTAACAGATATACATACGCACACGAACATGGATTTGACTGCACACACAGACACACATTCATACATAGGGACACACACACACACACACACACACACACACACACATACACACACATCTCAATATGTACATGTAAGTTCTGGTAGTCCAGCTCCATCATCGAATCCTGTACCACTTCTCCATTTGGTTCGGGATCCTCGAAGACATAGATTGGTGGCCCTCAAAATGGCAAAGGACAGCCTGGCTCGTATCAATCCTGCAACTTCAGAATATGTGTGGTTTTTTTCCATTTTATCAGCAAAGATTTGTATGAAACATTCTGCTTCTCGGCCCAAAACTCCATCAACGGATACAACTAGTGGAGTAAATGACGCACACCGTGCTTCTGCTGCATCACTCTTCAGCTGATGATAGGATAGAGACAAAATTATTTATGTGGTGGGTAGGAGACAGTATCTTTGCGTTTGTTACAATAATAATATACACAATTACGTCATAGGTGTGGTATAATCAGCCCGCCGCCGTTTGCCGCTGAAAGCGGGACCCCCCACCTGCCCCATCACGCTCATAAATTTTTTCCGAGGTTGGAAAGTCTGTCGGCCTGACAGGCCAAGCTGCCCAGAATTGCTGTCATTTTGCTTTTTCGTTTTTTTTGTCTTTTTTAACTTTAGTAAACCGACTTCGTAACGTCTTTATTAGTTTTGTCACATTAATACTCCCTCCAATCGTTACCATAGTAACGTAAAATGGCGGGTTGCTCAAATTGTGAAAAAGTCTCGCGCAAAGAGCTGGAAAGGTCATGTTGTGCGCTAAAAGAACAAATGTGTTCGTTCTGAGAATGCTGGAAACCTGTCCAGCTAGTCCAGTTTGCCAGAGTATGCCGTAAGGTGAATTATATATTCAAAGCGATACAGTACCGGTACTGACCTTATCGCTTCTTACAAACAGAGCGGCCATGTAGATATTGCTGTCGACTGCCTTCAGCTCTACTTCAGTTTAAATCCTCCTGTCAATCAATTTCTGATTAGAGCTCACCTCTGCAAAGCACTTGTTGCATCCCCTCTCAATTGCTCGGAACGGGTGAGCCTCGCACTGTCAATATATTATATTAGTCCACTCATAACGGCATTTATCACATAGGCCAAGTTTTTGGAGGCAACCCAGCAACTACAGGACAGCCGTGAACATTGCGGTGAAGTTTGAATGGTACTGCAGCGATAATTAAGTGATTGTACTCATAAGTAATCCTCTGCCAGCTATCATTTCTTAGTCTTACAACGCCTCAGTGGCCCTCTGGAAGCTATGCAGACCATTGCAAAAACCAGGCTATCAAAGACTGTGTGCTAAACCTTGCAAAACATGGTCAAGGCTTTGGAAGAAATTGGGGAACAGGACTCCTCTTGGAGGATAGAATTATTGATGTTAGTTGACACAATATTTTTGACCTTGATATCTGATCATGTATCTATGCAACATCTCTACCCTGTGCATGAATCTTTAGGGTTTGGCTCTTTTCTTACTTGGACACAGGATTAAAGGAAGAAGCTACTAAAGCCCTCAACAGTGCCATCCAATGGCAAGAAGGGATGTTCCTGACCAACTGGTCAATCTCTTAAAATTCCAGGTATGAGTAAATAAGAGACATAAGATGTATCGTCATGGATCTATGGGTCCACAGATACAGAACCAGCTGGGGGACCTTAAAAGCTGTGAGAAGGATATTAAGGCATCCCCAGAACTGCATGCTTGGAACAAACTGTATAAGTTGAAGAGGTAGACACTAGAGATTTGTTGCATCTGAATAGTGCATTTTAACTTGCAGAAAGTGAATCAATCAATTATTATTGTGTGCCTGCTCTACATTTGTCTGGTATATGTGTCCATACAGTGGTATATGACTTGTGCATGTGTCCATGCAGACAATGTATGACTTACTGTAATCATGGCTACGTCAAATTATAATTGTTATGATCATAACATATTTTTTTGTGAAGTTCCAATACCTTACTGTATGTACACTATATCCTTTCTCCTAATTTAATCAATAATTATTTATGATTCACATGATATGCACTAGAATAATTGAGACCCTTTATATTGCAAATGCATGTGATCAGTAACCCCTTGCCTATGATCAACATGATCAACACTTGCATGTGATCAACACTTGCATGTGATCAACACTTGCATGTGATCAACACTTGCATGTGATCAGGCTGTACAGGGATTGTACTTTAGCTTAACTCTAGCTTAGAGGGGCATTTCCACCCTCATCAACTGGTCATTAGTCTCTTTCACACCCATTCATAGCAGTCTCAACGCTCGCAGCTCAATTCAGCAACACAGCCTCCAGACACCAGAACTGAAACAGAACTTCAAGCATTGTTGACAGATGTGGTCTCTGAACCCAATAGCTTTGGTCCCCAGTCATCTTTCAGCCCCCACAGTCAGGGTATGGTTCTTGCAGAGCTGGCTGAGCTTTTCAAGAAGCAGGGATATCCTGACCTGGCCATTGAATGTGCTAATAAGATGCCATCAGATCCAAAGGCATGACCTCATTATTGTGTTCAATAGTGTTCACAAAATGGTCCATCCACACAGTCCCAAGTCCTGCGGGAGCTGATGACTGCAGAGCAGGCATGTAGCACTGAGGCACTGTACACCAAGCAAGCAGTGGAGGTGCACACACACTTGATCTGAACTAGCTGATAGCAATTTCACACATGAGGTAATTATATCCTTCACTAGGCTCGGCTAAAGGCTATTAAGAGAACTGAAGAAGCACTTTCTTCTGCACAAGGACAGGGGACCCTGATCTTGTTCAGGTAAAGCACTGAGACTGTCCCTAGCTATTTGTGTTGTGATGGCAAGCACTTCAACTTGTATTGTGTTTGTTACACACTGCCAATCAATATTTGCAGTATCATCATGAGATGGAGAGTACATGTGTAAACATTCAATTATCACAATTAAGTTTCTACCCTCCCTACCTTCACTTTCTTCACCTCCAGAGGTCGTGTGTACTGCTTTGGAACCTTGGCTTGCCACTACTGCAGCACAACCTTTGCCATCATCTCCTTAACCCTTTCAGAGCTGCAACCACTGCTCTTCAAATATGACAGGTAAACTTCCCTCTCTCTGTTCTTCTTGCTCATGGCTCTAATCTCTCTCCATCCCCAGCCTCCTCCACTCCCTGAGATGCTGCATTCACTTTGAGCTAGCCAAAGTGTTGGCTGAGGATGGACAGCTACAAGCTGCTCAAGACCATGTGAAGAAGGTATTCCAACTGTATCTTGGGCTGAGGGTTGTGTAGTTGGCTTTTGTGTCTTCAGGCACTGCTGCTTGACTATGCTGGGGAGTACACGGAGCAACTGAACCACTTTCAGTCCAGAGTTGCATTGAGAGCCCAGATCTTCGACACTCCACAGAACACTCTGACCAAAGCTGCCAAAATAATTGAACAGGCAAGTAGACCCTTGGCTAGGTCCATGATGGCTGTAACGTGTGTGTATATATGCAAATAATGAAACCACTTCAGAATATGTTGTAGTCAGACATAAACCAATGAACATTATCATACGCACAGCTATGGAGGAACTAATGTTATAATTATAAACAAGTAATAATTGCCATTATCAAATTTGCATTTTTAAATTTATTTATATGGGATCGTTTCTGCGAAAAGGGACCAAACATATACATTATAAAATTTCCAGTACGCGCAATAGAAATGTAACGCCTGCGTTTAAATGTATGGCTAATTAAAAATTCAGAGACTTACAAACTCCATGATGGATACTCCGATGTAGAGGACATTTTCAGACTTCTAGAATATCATAAAATTTGAAATCTTGAAAAAAACATGCGGTTAGGTCCCTTTTTGCAGAAAACGATCCTTATGTTCAGTAAAGTGGCATTCATGAATATAGTTGGACTGACATAATTCTGTGCATTCCATTATTTATAATACTTAATTAAGCATAGGAAATCAATTTGAATTGAGATCGATGCTAAGTCATAGATCCCTGGTGCGTGGGATTTTGGCCTGAATAGGATAATGGACCCGTGTTGTTCCTAGGTGGGAACTAACCCTGGTCCAGGAGATATCAGTGCCTTGCTGATTCAGGCTGGGGACCTTATGGCACCAAATTGCTTTTTGCACATGGTCAGTTCATTTGAAGTCACCAAGGTCACCCAGTGAGTTGGAACCAGATTCAAATGGAAAGAAACTGCAGTTGTATGAACAAGTGGTGCAAAAGGTGGCTGATCATGCAAAGGTTGTAGGTAGTGATTCTGACAGGGAAAGGTATGTCATGTCATGTGACACTGCTCTGCGGGGGGGTTTCATTTCTTTCCATCTCAGGTGCCACCTCTGGAGTGACCTGTGAAAGACTGCTCGCAAAGCCGGTGTGTGGAGTGTGGCAACAGCAGCAGCCAAGCTGTGCCTGGTGTACGATGATGGGAGGTGGTCCCTGCCACACCAGGTTAGTGTGCCCTGAGAGGAGGGTGTCTGTTGTTGATGTTAGAAACCTGCAGGTACAAAAGGTACAGGTCACGTGCGTTTTCATTGGAGGCAGCTGGGCAGCAAAGGGCATCATCAACTATGGCCAGGGTCACGTCTTCTGCTCTAGATGGTGCTGTCACTGGCCTGCAGCCAGCACTCTCGCCGAACAGTGACAAGCAGACAAAGCCCTTGTTAGGGTGTTGGCCAATGTTCACTGCTTGCATGCTGAGGTAAGCATGCACCCTTCGTGTCAACATCTTCACCGTACGCACCTTTGGGTATAGGCCTTGATCTACATGCTGCAGGCAAGATGGTCTGAAACTCGGTGTGTTGCCCAAAGTTGCCTGATAAGCCTTTGACTGGAGACAAGGTCCTAGCTGGCATTCAAGAGGCACACCAGAACTACTGGTTAGTGATTGTTTCTTGGTTGCACCACAGCCATCTTTACTTGTCAACAGTAACTGGGCACAAGGCCTCACAAATGATGCTCAAAAGAGCTTCCTGAAAACAGCAGAGCTTTGGCTATCCCTGCAAGAACCCTGGCTAGTTTGTAATGCAGCCACATACCTTTGGAACCATAATCGCCATCTTATTGAGGATGGGAAATTAGTGGACCTTGTGGTAGTGCTCAGGACAATGGCATCTTTCCTGAAGCAAGTCCAGTCACACATGTACGTGATTTCTTTTTTTCTTCTTCTGATCACTCTTTATGTTTTGTGCTATTTTTAGCAACTATGAGCTGTTGAGTCACATCAGTGCAGTGTTGGCTTGTGGGATCATTCAGCGCTGGATGCCAGTGGCTCCTGGCCCCTCCTCTGATGTAACTGCCTCTTCTGTCAAGAAAAAAGGTGCGGTTGGCTGTGGGTAAGGCTGAACATGAAGTAGAGCATGAAGCTATGAGGCTGAAGACTGGAGCATGAGACTGGAGCATGAGACTGGAGCATGAAGCTATGAGGCTGAAGCATGAGACTTGGAGCATGAGACTATTAGATTGGAGCATGAGGACTGGAGCATGAGGCTGGAGCATGAGACTGGAGCATGAGACTGGAGCATGAGGCTGGAGCATGAGACTGGAGCATGAGACTGGAGCATGAAGCTATGAGGCTGAAGCATGAGACTGGAGCATGAGACTGGAGCATGAGGCTGGAGCATGAGACTGGAGCATGAGGCTGGAGCATGAGGCTGGAGCATGAGACTGGAGCATGAGGCTGGAGCATGAAGCTGGAGCATGAGACTGGAGCATGAATGACCTATAATCCTATAGCTGGACGTGGAGCAACACCAAGAAAGGCAAGAGTGGTGGAGAGGTTCAGATGGACCCTGAGGCTGCCCCTCACATCAAAGAAGCTTTGGATGTATGGCAATTATTGCATCTTATATAATGCCATGTTGTGTGATGTAATTTTTGGTTTCTCGTCACTACCACTATCTTTGAGTCATACCATTACATGAAAGCGCCATATCACCTCTTATCCAGATTTGTGAGGCAGCCATGAGCATGGCTCATTCAGGTGCTGGGCTTCGTGTTAGGTGGTATGTGCTATCAGCTTGGGTCCAATGCAAGCAGCTCCTCCAACAGCCTGGTGCCACGTGACACACTGGGTCATGACAACCAGGTATAACAGAGAGTGAAAGGCTTAGTGACTACTTTGTCTCACCCCCAGGCTGATCCCCCAGCTTAGTCACTGCAGAGCTATTGTAGCCACGGAAATGATAGAGAAGCTTGGAAAATGGCATCTGGGACTTCCCAAACTGTCCCCACTTTAAATGAGGTACATGTGTAATGTTATTGAGGATGGCTCTTATGGGAACTTCCTGTCAGGTGTATGACCTCATCAAGGCCACAAGTCCATGGGAGGACAGGGACATCCAACTAGAGCTGTTGACAAAGCTGACAGGTGTTGCAATAACACAGAAAGGTATGGCATTTGTAAGGCAATTTATCAAGGAGGGGTGTCCCATTCACACTTGTATTGCCTTTCACTAAAGGCCACAGCCTTGCTGAAGCGCTCTGCAGCTAGAGCCCAGCAACCACGCCCATCAGACCAGAAGAGTATACAGTATGGTCCTCTCTCTCTCTCTTCTCTCTCTCTCTTTCTCTCTCTCTCTCTCTCTATCTCTCTCTCTCTCTCTCTCTCTCTCTCTCTCTCTCTCTCTCTCTCTCTCTCTCTCTCTATCTGACATTTGAACCTCCTCCCTCTTCATTGCAGTCCCTTCAGTCATGGAGTACGAGCTCCTTAGCCATGCCTGGCTGCTATTGGGCCAGAGCATTGAAAGCTACTGCCAATGGAGGACGTCAGCAAGTTCAGAAAGCCATTGAGGCCTATTTCAAGAGTGCTAGGTTGCGTACAGTGTGTGTGTGTGTGCTGTAAGAACTGTGGCCAAACTCTATCCCATCAGGTTTGGGCATTGAAGCCAAGAACTATTCTCTGGTGATCAAGGCATGTCAGCATTACTGGAATGCGTGCTACCTGTTTCTGGCCTGTGCAGCTGACAGAGCTATACTCCAACAACCACTGAGCCAGTTGTTGAAGTTCTTGGAATCCTTTAATGCTAAGAAAGGCTACCAAAACACTAGCCCATACCACAGGGAGGTGCATCTGGCACTAAAGAACTGTCACTGAGCCATGATCTTCAGGTGGCCATGTATGGATTGGTTTTTGAAATGTACTTTGATCAGGTTAGTGTGGTTGATTAAGACTGCATTAATACGGGTACTTTGATAAGTTAGTGTGAGTGCATCACATGACTTCTGGTTAAGTATGAATTGTTTGATGTCTGTGATTTAACACTTCTGTAAATGTGTTCGGTTTATACCTGCCTAGAGTGGGTTGTTTGATCATGTCAGGAGGTGGTGCAATACAGATGATGGTATAAATGCATGCAACAGTGGCAGGACCCAACCTAAATGGGGAGGCCACTAGGGCTGGTTATCTCCTGTGATGCCACAAGCAAAAATGATTTTGCATCCACCATCATTTCACAGTTGTAATTTCATTGTTTTTTACTGTACTAATGACTGTAGCTTAGGGTGTGCCCAACACCAATCAATTTTATAATGGACTTCCCCCAACAGAACCACAAAGTTAATTGCAATTAAGTCACATTTTGATATCAAGAAAATAACTAGTTAACTGCTCAAACCGTTTCCCTGGTGCAACTCTTGCTATCCTTATATAGCATTATAACATATCCTCACTGTTCACTACATGTGCTTGTCACACCAGGCCCTATGGAAGGAAGGACTGAAGGCTGTTGAAGAAGCCATGCAAACACACACCCAAAGATATCCACAGGTGAGGTCTGGGCAATGACAGTAGTTGTGAAACACAAAGTATGTGCTGCTCTTTCTTTCAGGCATCTAATGCAGTACAAGCTGGTATTCAAGAGCAAGGTTGGCAGAAGTGTGGATGCAGAGTTCGTCCACTTCCAGGTCAGTACAACTGTAATATAGTTACCTCACCGCAAACTATGTGCTTTGTCTGTTGGTTTGGTGTGTTGTGTGCATGTGTGTGTGTGTTGGCGCATCTTATATGCTGTTATCATTGCTGCCTGCATTGAGCGGAGAAGGAAACATGCCGTCTGCTGCAGTGGTGTTCAGTCTATAAGTTGTGCCTATCTCTTCTGTGCCTTGCATGTGGTCCCCATATCTGCTGTCATGTTGAGGTGTGCAGCTCCAAACCAAAAAAGTAGGAGTCCTAACCGTCTCTAAGTTGTTTTGGCTTGTGGGGATTCCATCACTGCAGTCCTGTGGTGGTATTCCAAAGGGTGGATGCGATGCGGGGGTAACCCTGCTGACAGGGGTAAATGTGATTGTAGTGGGGTTGTCTGTATTATCTAGGAAAGGTGTGTCCTTAATCTCAAGGGCAGGGAGGAGGTGTAGTGAGATCCAGGATACTTTCTCTGTGACTTCTAGTGCTGTGCAATTGCTCTGCGTTATAGCGTTCCAAACCAACTGAAATGACAGACTGCGTAATGTTCCCCACTCACTGTTTTGTC
Organism: Ephydatia muelleri; assembly: GCA_013339895.1. Lineage (NCBI taxonomy): Eukaryota > Metazoa > Porifera > Demospongiae > Spongillida > Spongillidae > Ephydatia > Ephydatia muelleri. The sequence continues at coordinate 6,858 of JABACO010000637.1, read as the reverse complement.
GGTGGGTACCCACTGAGCACACACCCAGTATGATATTGACGACACTACAGCAACACAGGAGCATCCCTGCTCCCCCAAGGCCTGCATATAGCCAAGCCATTATCCCTCCTCCTCCGCCTGTGCCCTCTGCTTTCCATGTGCTGCTGCTGCTGCCAGGGCCTTTAGGTTGGAAATGGTGGAGTCGATTTTAAGGCACACAGTTGCAGTCTCTCCCCATACCTGGTCCACCTAACTGAACCTGCATCTGACCAAGAAGCATCCATTTTCCCAGTTCATTTGCAATTTGAAGGTTTCTTATGTAACCATTGCAGGGTATGTCCCGGTGCGTGCCCTGAGGTGTACCCTGCGTTGACTTTTCTGTAAGCCAAGAAAAAGTTTATGGTTGCCAGTTCTCTATTATGGGAATTGGCAACCAGACCTTTCATTGTCCCAACAGAGAATGTTACGTTCTTTCCAGCGACACAAGCATCAGAAGGATCCATACGTGCAATTAAGGTTGCTGTTCTGTCCATGAGTCACCTCAAGATAGCTGATGTCTTGGGTCTTGATAACCTTTACCGCCTGCCACTGTCCAGAGCATAGGCAGTTGGGTTCCGATACGTTCACTGGGATAGATCGTATCACAACCTCACCCACTCCACAGCTACTAGAGAAACGCATCTGGGAAAGTGTGTGTGTCTTGCTAGGCGACGGAATATTGGCTGTGCCAGTTGACTCACCGTTCCATCTTGCAGCTCGACAGTGACGGCATATCCAGGAGACGTCCCATCTTCGCCTCGTACGAGTACTCCGTTGCACTCCGACGTGCTGTACTCGAAGCTTATCGAGAAGTTGCTTCCAAGGGTTCCAACGTTGACTGGCATCCCGGACCACGTGTGCATGGTGAAGTCATTGCACCTTACAGATTACGCAAACGAACTTAACTGTGACGCGACGATGTAGCGCACGCAGCAGGCGTACTCGCACCGCATTTTACGAGCCCACTGCAGTTGTGCGGTACGACGGAACAATTGCTCGTCTCGAGGGCTGTCAGATGAACGTGTTTATACCATATTGCGCGCGATTCCCGCGTTACCTTGCGTGCACTGTCGACCCGTCCACCCGTCCGCGCACGAGCAGCTGCTTGATTCGCACGTGCCGTGTACGCAGGCTGGATAACACGAGTATACTGAAACCCGACAGTGAACGAGTGGATAGCCAATCGACGAAGGTGCTTACCTCCCGCAGCGTACACGAGGCATGCCTGTACCATTATCAGCAATGCGCGTGCCATTCTACAGTGGCCTCAACATCCGCACACGCTTCATTTATAGTCACATTATCTCAATTTTACGTTTGGCGCATTCACTTTGCTCAATGGAACATCATAACTGCGCCAACGATTTGTGCCAGCTAATCTCATTGAATCGTCCTGCGACCTAGTCGGGCTGTTTACTAGCATTGTTTCAAGTTCCGTACGTGTCTCCATTTTTGCCATTCCCCACGACCCAAATAGGCTGAGGCCATTGTTACTCAATGAACACCTTACATCACAATACAGCATATTGAAGTACAGTGCGTGTCTATCTAGTCCTCGTGAGAGCTTTGCTCCTCGGTAACAGGTGCCCAGGCCATCGTTACGGGCACTCTAACACTCAACCTGTTGAGAGAATTGTATCGCTTTGGCTCGGTGTGGTCACTCTCAATGGTCTGGTATACATTAACACCCGGGTTCTCGTAGATGGGATTGTCGTACGTATCATCGTATGCCATGGGCTCCACATAGATGCAGCTCCCAGTGGAGGAAGACCAGGTAGATGTGTGGTTTACACCTAGCCTGCCGGGACTGCGTGCTGCTTTGTGTTGTAGAGTTGCAACTGTTGTTGATGGTGCCATCTGGTTGATGGTGATTGCAGGGGTGTTTCGATTTTGTGGCAATAGTTTATCCTGCCTATGTGGGAAGAGGAGTATGGCCGCATTGTGCAGTGAACATAGGGGTACATATGGCAGCAGTTATTGTACTGAAAGATAACTATTTAGGTTTGTAGTGGTATGTGTGCGGTGTGTGTATGGTGTATCACTCACTTCTTTTCCTATGTAAGCAAACCAGTAGCACAATCACAACTGAACACAACAGACATAGTAGGAAGCACAGTGTTCCCAGAATGACCACCACTTCCATTGGTGGCTGCCCAGAGAATACATGTCCTGCTGACAATTAGCACAAGGGGAAAACCCCTCAGAAGGTGTGGTTGTTGATGCAATGCTTCTGCATATTGAAATCCAGTTATTTCCACCCATCACATTATCAAAACAGCTCTTTTCATCTAAACAAAACATGTTTATTTACTGGCAGTTAATAATTACATCTGATACCTCTTTGGACTCCCTTTGAGAAGATAGCATATTCAAAAGAAAGTGGAAATATTCCTTTGTCATTTGAAAATTGAACGTTGCTTAGGAGACCTGTGAAGTGTGCTTTAACCGGAATGGTTGCTTTTAGGATCGGGAGGTCGTCTATGAGGTCAGAGAATCGGTGGATTGGGGTGGGTGTGACAATGTGGTGAGCATGCATGGGACAGTATTACATGGATATTAGGATATGTGTACATTGTGTGTGTGTTGGGCATGTGTGTTGTGTGTATGTTGTTTGTGTGTGTTATGTGTGTGTGTGTGTGTGTATGTGTGTGTGTGACAAGTGTTGGGGCAAACATCGTCAAGCAAGAGCAACTAAAGCAAATGGAAGACACTGCAATCCTACCTGGTAGTCCACCCAAGTACAGGCTGCCATCTGTGTCTGCACTTATTAGTGTCCCCTCGGACGAAACTGTGCTGTGTGCACCACCCACAAACAGGCTTGAAGTTCTACGGGACTTGGTGATCACCAGTGACTGCCACGTGCCATCGCAGAACTGTGTGGTGTTGGTTGGCGAAGGCATCACTGCCACTATCACATTGGAATCTGCATTGTTGAACTCAAAGTGAACCTGGCAAAGCCCAATGGCAGAAGGGAGAGGGGAGGTTGTGGAGAGTGATACCTTCAATTCTCCCTCTGTACAAGGCTACAATGACTCACTTCACCATCTTGTATTTCGAGCAGGATGTGGTCATTGATATTTCTGGAGGGATTTGCTTGTGCGTACAGCAGGACTCCATTGCATGAGTTTGACTTGTACATCATGTTATTGTGAAGTTCTCTCCAGCAGTGAAGTTACTAACTGTTAATAAACACATGTACACCACTGAGCTGTGTGTGTGTGTGTGTGTGTGGTGTGGTGTGTGTGTGTGTGTGTGTGTGTGTGTGTGTGTGTGTGTACTTACAGAATTGAGCAAACCCATTTCCATTGAATGTTGTTGCATTGGTGCATGTACCTATACCACATGTGCAAGGGCCACAGAGATGCATGGAAGGACTTGTTAGCATATCTTTGACGTACAAACCTTGAGTGGTGGCCCACACTTTAGCAAGAGAGCTGATAAGAACCACTGCTAGACTGCATAATTGCTTCATCTCGCTCGAACATATCAACCGCACTACTGGCAACTCTAGCTGCTTACAACTTGCACTCCGTCCTTTATATGCTGGGGACCCTTATATATGCAGGTGGTTCTCGTAAGCCTGGGGACTGTTGACAGTGCCCATCAGTCCGATGGGAAGCTGCATTTGTATGGCTTTGCTCCCACAGCGTGCGCAGAGAAGAGCTCTGGTGGCAAGAAAACTACTGGCAATGTAGCAAGGCTTTGTGGTGTGGCTGGCATGGGACCTAGCTGTGTGTACATGACAGGGAGCCAGGGTTACATCTATGAAGCGGGGAACATGCTGGGTGAAGTGGGTGGGGCTAGCAGTGTGGTAGGAGGAGCTGGCAGTGTGGTGGGTGGAGCTAGCAGTATGGTGGGTGGAGCTATAAGATGGCCCCTCCCACAGGATGAGCCAGAAGATGTCAGAGCTGTGCTTTGGTACAAGGTAGCCAGGAATTCCACTGATGTGCAGGAACAAGCCAAAGCCTATCAAGAGGCCATCACCCTCCTTAAGGTAACCTTGGGACCTTGCCATTCGGGCCAGCCTAATAGTGAAGCTCCTCCCCCTTGCAGTCTTCTGTCCACAGTTCAGTGAAAATTGAGTACCTAATTGAGTTTGGAGGGTGGCTACACAATCATGGCTACCCTCCAGAGCAGGCCACAGAGCAGCTTATGCACGCCATCAAGCTACTCTGCTGCAGTATCTCATCCACTCAAGCCACACCTCCTAGCAGGCCTTCCACCCAAGCTAGCAGGCCCTCCATTAAAACAGATGTAGCACCCAGTGGGACTGACGTAGCCACAGGGGATGATGTCTCCAAGCTGGAGTGCTGCATGAGGGCGTATGTGATGATGGCCCAGATTGAAGGCAGGACAAGCAAGGAAGGTCTGGGCACCACACTTCTGTCTCTTGGCTGTTGTATGAGAATGTGGAAGGTTAGTGTTGCCCTCTGTGTGAGTGGGAGGAGGGAAGTATGGGAGGAGTGAGAGAGGGTATGGGAGGAGTGTGGGAGGGTATGGGAGAGTGAGGGAGATGTGGGAGGAGTGCGGGCGGTGTGGGGAGTGCGGGTGTGGGAGGTGAGGGAGTGTGTGCGGAGTGAGTGGAGGTGTGGGCGCGTCAGGGCGGTGTGGGCGGCTGCGGGCGGGTCTGGGCGGCGGCCGGGCGGGTCTGGGCGGCGTGCGGACGGCGGGTCTGGGCGGCGTGCGTGCGGGCGGGTCTGGGCGGCGTGCGGGCGGCGGGTCTGGGCGGCTTGCGCGGTCTGGGGCGTGGGCGGTGTGGGCGGCGTGCGGGCGGTCTGGCGGCGTCCTGGCGGGCCGGTCTGGGCGGCGTGCGGGCGGGTGTGGGCGGCTGCGGGCGGGCGGTCTGGGCGGCGTGCGGGCTGTGGGCGGCGTGCGGGCGGGCGGTCTGGGCGGCGTGCGGGTCGGCGGGTCTGGGCGGCGTGCGGGCGGTCTGGGGGCGTGCGGGCGGGTGTGGCGCGTGTGGGCGGGTCTGGGCGGCGTGCGGGCGGGCGGTCTGCGGCGTGCGGGCGGGTGTGGGCGGCGTGCGGGCGGGTCTGGGCGGCGTGCGGGCGGGCGGTGGGGCCGCGTGCGGGCGGTCTGGCCGCGTGCGCGGCGGGTCTGGCGGCGTGCGGGCGGGCGGTGTGGGCGGCCTGCGCGCGGGCGGTCTGGGCTGCTGCGGCGGGCGGTCTGGGCGGCTGCGGGCGGGTGTGGGCGGCGTGCGGGCGGGCGGTCTGGGCGCTGCGGGCGGGCGGTCTGGGCGGCGTGCGGCGGGCGGTCTGGCGGCGTGCGGGGGGTGTGGCGGCGTGCGGGCGGGCGGTCTGGGCGGCGTGCGGGCGGGTCTGGGCGGCGTGCGGGCGGGTCGGGGCGGCGTGCGGGCGGCCGGTCTGGCGGCGTGCGGGCGGGTTGTGGCGGCGTGCGGGCGGTCTGGGCGGCGTGCGGGCGGCGGTGTGGGCCGCGTGCGGGCGGTTGGGCCGCGTGCGGGCGGTCTGGGCGGCGTGGCGGGCGGGGGTGGGCGGCCTGCGCGCGGGCGGTCTGGGCGGCGTGCGGGCGGTGTGGGGCGGCTGCGGGCGGGCGGTCTGGGCGCGTGCGGGCGGGTGTGGGGGCGGCGGGGTCGGTCGGCGTGCTGGCGGGCGGTGTGTGGCCGCTGCGGGCGGTGTGGGCCGCGTGCGGGCGGGTCTGCGCGGCTGCGGGCGGGCGGTCTGGGCGGCGTGCGGCGCGGGTGTGCCTGCGTGCGGGCGGGTCTGGCGGCGTTGCGGGCGGTGTGGCGGCCTGCGCGCGGGCGGTCTGGGCGGCGTGCGGGCGGGTGGGGCGGCGTGCCGGGCGCGGTCTGGGCGCGTGCGGGCGGTGTGGGCGGCGTGCGGGCGGGTCTGGGCGGCGTGCGGGCGGGCGGTGTGGGCGGCGTGCGCGCCGGCGGTCTGGGCGGCGTGCGGGCGGGCGGTGTGGGCGGCGTGCGCGCGGCGGTCTGGGCGGCGTGCGGGCGGTTGGCGGGCGGTGCTGTGGTATGCTGTCCTTGGCTGCCCGCTGCTGACTCTAGCGCTCCCCCTGGTTCGTATTGTCGCCACCCTCCGCCCTTACTCAGTTCCCCTCTCTGCTTCTATAGAGTACCTTTGGTTGCCTTGGCAACAGTGGCAATGGTAATGTCAAGGGCAACCAAGTGTCCCATCTGGCCAACCACTCCAGAAGGTTGGGCTTCCTTCATATTGCCTGATGAGGTATGTTGCACTGCTATAGGTGTGGTCTTAATTTCCCTGACCAACAGCTAAAAACACTCATCAAAGACAGCAGAATCTCATCAGCCATCAACAGCTCTACCATACAAAACCTGTATGCAACATACTTAATGTGGTGTGCTGATGGTGTAGGTTTTGACGTCCAACCATCTAATATATGATTTTCTAGGGTAATTGCCTATCAGTTCACTACCTTATGTACAGAGCCTATCAGTTCACTACCTTATGTACAGAGCCTATCAGTTCACTACCTTATGTACAGAGCCTATCAGTTCACTACCTTATGTACAGAGCCTATCAGTTCACTACCTTATGTACAGAGCCTATCAGTTCACTACCTTATGTACAGAGCCTATCAGTTCACTGCCTTATGTACAGAGCCTATCAGTTCACTACCTTAGTACAGAGCCTATCAGTTCACTACCTTATGTACAGAGCCTATCAGTTCACTACCTTATGTACAGAGCCTATCAGTTCACTGCCTTATGTACAGAGCCTATCAGTCTGTACAGAGCCTATCAGTTCACCACTACCTTATGTACAGAGCCTATCAGTTCACTACCTTATGTACAGAGCCTATCAGTTCACTACCTTATGTACAGAGCCTATCAGTTCACTGCCTTATGTACAG
>JABACO010000636.1:0-26309 GCA_013339895.1 Ephydatia muelleri | reverse complement strand
TGCATGCCGTACATAGCTGGTTAAAGGATGTCGCAAAGTAAACTATAAACATCCCTCAGCTTCATTGGTTGCCGCCACAGCCACTGCTTGATGACTTGTCCACACCCAATCTTGCAGATGGTCCAATGGGATACATGGAATATGTAGTTGCAAATGGTATCGGGGGTGACTAGTTTAGAGACCAGGGTGGACGAGCTATTGTCCTGGCCAATAGCCATCGGCTGCAATGGTCTCACGAATAGTTGAATAATATATCTAAAATACTCATAATAATAACATTATAAGATAAATTCCCATTTAGCTTGCATCAATTTTAATGGGTCCACACCAGTTGCAGCATGCTTTTTTTACTTCACTGATGCATGTTCAATATTGATATATTGCATGGAGGTGACGATTTTTACGATGTCAAAAGTTTATTAGGAGAACAAAAATCGATTTTGCCGATTATTAGATTTGCCAACGATTATCTCAGTAGGGTTTTCCGATTCCCTATGTTCTATTCAGTACATCTTTCCAAGAACCTCTTAATATATTTTCATGAGGACGTCTACTATTGACCTTGTTCTATTTCATTGCTGGCAATACTTTCTCATCAAATGCTAACGTTTGCGAATCTTCTGCAGCTTTGCTCCAGACCCCGATGGGGGAGCTTATACAGCGCTCCCCTACCCCCCCCCCCCCCCCCCCCCCCCCTCAAAAAACCCCTGATTTTATTTATGTCCATCTCAAATTTATGAAGAGCTCAAGTGCTATGAAATCATGGGATACATGCTGCTTGAATGCATTCAGTGGCCATGCCAATGTCTATACATGTCTGAGCCAGCAGGGGTGCCATTGCCAAAATGTGCTGTTGGATTTCAGTTGTAATGCACGGTAATAAATTGAATTCCTGTATACCTGGATATACAAATGTGCACGGTAATAAATTGTGAATTCCCGTATACCTGGATATACAAATGCAACAATTTTTATTTAAGTACCTATACCTACATGAAAAGAGTTTGTAACTCCTACACCCTTAGTCTGGAGACCAGATACCTGGCATCCAGACTACGCGATACTAGACCCCCCCCCCCCCCCCCACCCCCCACCCCCTTTTCCCCGGGCAGGTGCATATGGATAGACATGTTTGAAATTTGACAGCAGGAGCCATATAATGTACTGGAACCATTCACATGTACATGTACAGTGTACAAATTTGAAGACAGACCAACAGTCTTTGAGTACTCCTGATGCTGATGTGTTACTACATTTGACATCCTCCAATTCATACTGTAGAGGTCTACAGTGACATCACATACACTGAAGGGGCAACAATTAATAGTACAAAGGCTTTGATATCACAACTCAATAAATGTCTGTGCCCACAAATATTGTGTGTGATAAAATTATCCATTTACAAACTCTTATCTTGATGGCTGCTGACAGGATACAACTGTGCGTTCCCTGAAAAAACAGATGCACATAAAATGTTTGCCTTACATATGTGTGCTCTTCTTACCTATGTGGCTTCAATATTATACAGATCATTGAAAAGGTTGCTCAGTTGTCTGCTGCTTCTGATCCTGTTTCAAGTCATGCTGAATCTGTGGTGTAAAGACTAAGCCTGCTACATCGCTGAATGTCAAAGCAACAACATCCAGTTTACTATACTTAATGTAATTTGTTTATCTAGCATGTGACTTGCTGGGGCCTGTCTAGCCTGGAATTCCCCCTTCACTTGGCTAGCCCAGGTTGGTCTAGTGGCCCAACTAGCACCTCCAGCATGCAACTAGTGTATGTGGGGTGGAGGGGGAGGAGCCAGTGCTCAGGCCTCTCACAAGCACAAGTCCAAAGGATACTCAGCCTTAGTCTTGGTCCCAGACCCAGTTCACTACAGCAGCAGATGGATTACATCACTGCTACGTTCAGCCTAGTTCGAGTGTAGTGGTGATGCACTCCATCTGGTGATGCACTCCATCTGGTGATGCACTCCATCTGGTGATGTACTCCATCTGGTGATGCACTCCATCTGGTGATTATACACTCCATCTGGTGATGTACTCCATCTGGTGATGTACTCCATCTGGTGATGTACTCCATCTGGTGATTATACACTCCATCTGGTGATGCACTCCATCTGGTGATGCACTCCATCTGGTGATGCACTCCATCTGGTGATGCACTCCATCTGGTGATGCACTCCATCTGGTGATGCACTCCATCTGGTGATGCACTCCATCTGGTGATGTACTCCATCTGGTGATGCACTCCATCTGGTGATGCACTCCATCTGGTGATTATACACTCCATCTGGTGATGCACTCCATCTGGTGATGTACTCCATCTGGTGATGTACTCCATCTGGTGATGTACTCCATCTGGTGATACACTCCATCTGGTGATGTACTCCATCTGGTGATGTACTCCATCTGGTGATGCACTCCATCTGGTGATGCACTCCATCTGGTGATGCACTCCATCTGGTGATGCACTCCATCTGGTGCTGCAGTGAACTTAGCCTGGGACAGGGCTACTCCTGCCTGGCCCCTTCTTGTGCATGGCTATAGGCCAAAATCACAAAGCATGGTATTGAGTTTATAGGTATGTAAGAGGGAAGTAAGGAGACTCATACTTTAATTTCACACCAATTGTTTGAGACCATATTCAATCTTAACACTATCCAATCATTTCCTTTCATTAAGCCTAGATCAGATATCACCTCCCCTGCTCCATCTGCCAAGCTTCCCCCCTTTCACAATGTGTGTCCTAGCCTGGAGGTGTTCTTTCATTTGCTAGCTCAAAATGTTATGCACACTCCCCTTCAATTGCCCCTGGTATCTCACCATCCCACAACCAACCCTCTCTCCACCATCCCATCACAACCAACCCTCCCCATGGCATCACTACAACCCTCCCCATCACACCAACCCTCCCCATCACACCAACCCTCCCCATCACACCAACCCTCCCCACCACACACCAACCCTCCCCCCACACCAACCCTCCCCATCACACCAACCCTCCCCACCACACCAACCCTCCCCATCACAGCAACCCTCCCCATCACACCAACCCTCCCCATCACACCAACCCTCCCCATCACACCAACCCTCCCCATCACACCAACCCCCCCATCACACCAACCCTCCCCATCACACCAACCCTCCCCATCACACCACCCTCCCCATCACACCAACCCTCCCCATCACACCAACCCTCCCCATCACACCAACCCTCCCCATCACACCAACCCTCCCCATCACACCCCTCCCCACCACACCAACCCTCCCCATGGCATCACACACCAACCCTCCCCATCACACCAACCCTCCCCATCACACCAACCCTCCCCATCACAACCACCCTCCCCATCACAACCAACCCTCCCCATCACACCAACCTAACTCACACTCTCATTCTCACCTCCATCAGGTCCCAGAACCAAATCTCACCATCCTCTGCTCCACACACCTACCTAGTGATAGACCATATCACACATCACACACATCACACATCTCACATGCAGATACTAGTGTACACAAAGCCATCATACATGCACATGTGCACTAAAACCACTCATGTCATATGTACACACACATACACACCACACACTCTTCCTCTCTCTTAATCATTGAGCAGTTCTCCAGTTTTCCTGTCCAGCAGTCTGATCTTCTTGTCCAGGGATGGAGCCAAAAACAGTGACCATCTCGACAAACTGGTCACTGGATCTGAGGGAATGGGGAAGAAAGGCTAGAAATCCCCATCGATGAAGAAGTAAGGGATAATGAAATCCCCCATCAATGGGGAAAGAAATTTCCCCTTTCCGTGATCTTATGTCCATCATTTCTGTACCATTCTACACAAAGCCATGAGTCATGCACATGACAACTGATGATAAGCCATGAGCCATGCACATGACCACTGATGATAAGCCATGAGCTATGCACATGACCACTGATGATAGGCCATGAGCCATGCACATGACCACTGATGATAAGCCATGAGTCATGCACATGACCACTGATGATAAGCCATGAGCCATGCACATGACCACTGATGATAAGCCATGAGTCATGCACATGACCACTGATGATAGGCCATGAGTCATGCACATGACCACTGATGATAAGCCATGAGCCATGCACATGACCACTGATGATAAGCCATGAGCTATGCACATGACCACTGATGATAAGCCATGAGCTATGCACATGACCACTGATCATAAGCCATGAGCTATGCCCACACCTATGCTAATCCCACACTTATAGCTACATAGCATGGCATGCATGGATGGACGCACATGTCACATGCACCACATATCAAGCTGACTGCATGCTGTTTGGGGCTGGCCCCCTGATGAAAGTATTTTTTTATGTTTGCAAAGAGGCCCCAAACAACGATGGACAGGAACCAAAGCATTATGTGCCCCCTGTTCTACGTGGGGTAGCATTGGGAGGGGGTGGGGAGGGTAAGTAGGAGGGACAACACCTTGGTATCATCAACAGCACATCAAGGTCACTCCACACTGCATTGCAGTGTGGAGTGCTGTACAGGCCAAGTTTGGAGACTGCCTGCACATGGAATCCATCACAATTGAGCACTTCCCAATGCAAAGTGCACGCTGGTCAGAAAGGCGCTGCATGTACAGTCTCTACTGCCTAAAAAGCGATCACTCAAAGGTTGTTTTGGCCCTATTATGGAAGTGGCTGCAATACGATGGGTGGTGTGAATGAGTGTAGAGTGTAAAGTAGCATCAATTGGGATCTGCAACCAAGATGGAGAAGTGACCACATACCCACGTATGTGGTCACCTGGGTATGGTGGTCACCTGGGTATGGTGGTCACCTGGGTATGGTGGTCACCTGGGTATGGTGGTCACCTGGGTATGGTGGTCACCTGGGTATGGTGGTCACCTGGGTATGGTGGTCACCTGGGTATGGTGGTCACCTGGGTATGGTGGTCACCTGGGTATGGTGGTCACCTGGGTATGGTGGTCACCTGGGTATGGTGGTCACCTGGGTATGGTGGTCACCTGGGTATGGTGGTCACCTGGGTATGGTGGTCACCTGGGTATGGTGGTCACCTGGGTATGGTGGTCACCTGGGTATGGTGGTCACCTGGGTATGGTGGTCACCTGGGTATGGTGGTCACCTGGGTATGGTGGTCACCTGGGTATGGTGGTCACCTGGGTATGGTGGTCACCTGGGTATGGTGGTCACCTGGGTATGGTGGTCACCTGGGTATGGTGGTCACCTGGGTATGGTGGTCACCTGAGTGTGATGGTCACCTGGGTATGGTGGTCATAACCACTCCTCCCATGTCAGTGCACCTCAGTGGTTGATTTGAAATTTATACACTACCACCCATGACCCTATTTACATGTGTATCTCACCACTATCTTACTACTATCACCTTGACACTCGCTCCATGTCACCATGACCAACTATACATCATCACCACCATCACCACAATGATCATCATCATCCTCACCATCACCATCATCATAATCATCAATTTGAGGTTTGCAAATCATCAAAGCACATCTTTCCATAGACATGTATGGGGTTCTTCAATACCAAGCACACCAGTCGCTTAGCCCACAAGGGATGGTTAGTACACTACATTTGGCATGATTTTAGTAAGGTCGCCGTATTTTTCCTATTTAAGGACGTTGTCCTCAATGTGCAGGTAGTCATTGAGTGCATTTCTCATTGCTGCTATTGTACGACATGTCGCTAGAAGCTGGCATCATCTCTAAATGGCAATAGGTCAATGCTAGCAAGCGCACATATTAGATATCTTGCAGTAGGTCCTCCAATTTGGCTTCCATAACTGAAAGAAGTATTCCATATCGAGTCAGTGAGTTGTCTCCGTCTCGTGCCCTCAAAATTGACTCACACACGGGACACGTAAGGTCCCCCTTCCTCTGTGTACCAGTTGTATACTGAACTTGGTCTCCGTACCCTTCCTAACGCTACTGAAAAAGGTTTGCTGCAACCAGTTGAGTGCATACACATGCACCCATACGATCCGGATCGTTTGTAAACGTCGCCCACACATACTAGTACTTGTCGTAATTTCATTGACCTGCTGTTAAGCTGTTACGTTCATAGTTTATCAAAGTAACTGACGTACAACTACAGATATGGCGCACGTATACACAACTATCATTGGCACCAATACGGCTACTGCTAAGCATGCATGCCCAAACCAACCTCTCCCTGTAAGTGTTAGAAATGTTTTCTATTTCGTGCATATGCTAGCTCAAGCTTGATCGGTTTTCTGATTAAGGCATAGGTCTTTCATAGAGCTAGTTAACAACAGGCGAGGCTATTGTTAATGGCCTGTGTGTAACAATTAGATGTGTGTACCTCTGCATTGCTAGTTGTGTGTGCCTCTTTGCATTGCTACTTGTTTGTGCCTCTGCTTTGCTAGTGTGTGCCTCTGCATTGCTAGTTGTGTGTGCCTCTGCTTTGCTAGTGTGTGTGCCTCTGCATTGCTAGTTGTGTGTGCCTCTGCATTGCTAGCTGTGTGTGCCTCTGCATTGCTAGTTGTGTGTGCCTCTGCTTTGCTAGTGGTGTGCCTCTGCATTGCTAGTTGTGTGTGCCTCTGCATTGCTGCTGTGTGCCTCTGCATTGCTAGTTGTGTGTGCCTCTGCTTTGCTAGTTTGTGCCTCTGCATTGCTAGTGTGTGTGCCTCTGCTTTGCTAGTGTGTGTGCCTCTGCATTGCTAGTTGTGTGTGCCTCTGCATTGCTGCTGTGTGCCCTGCTAGTTGTGTGTGCCTCTGCTTTGCTAGTGTGTGTGCCTCTGCATTGCTAGTTGTGTGTGCCTCTGCATTGCTAGCTGTGTGTGCCTCTGCATTGCTAGTGTGTGCCTGCATGCTAGCGTGTGCCTCTGCATTGCTAGTTGTGTGGCCTCTGCATTGCTAGTGTGTGTGCCTCTGCATTGCGTTGTGTGTGCCTCTGCATTGCTAGCTGTGTGTGCTTCTGCATTGCTAGTTGTGTGCGCCTTTGCATTGCTAGTGTGTGTGCCTCTGCATTGCTAGTTGTGTGTGCCTCTGCATTGCTAGCTGTGTGTGCCTCTGCATTGCTAGTTGTGTGTGCCTCTGCATTGCTAGCTGTGTGTGCCTCTGCATTGCTAGTTGTGTGTGCCTCTGCATTGCTAGCTGTGTGTGCCTCTGCATTGCTAGTTGTGTGTGCCTCTGCATTGCTAGCTGTGTGTGCCTCTGCATTGCTAGTTGTGTGTGCCTCTGCATTGCTAGCTGTGTGTGTCTCTGCATTGCTAGTGTGTGCCTCTGCATTGCTAGCTGTGTGTGTCTCTGCATTGCTAGTTGTGTGTGCCTCTGCATTGCTAGTTGTGTGTGGGGGGGTGGAGGGGGGGCATGTAGCATTATCATTCAGAAGGTCAGACCAATGTTGTGTTAGCTGTTTGTGGGGCATGCAGGGGGTCATTCGAGCCTGTATGAAGCATTCTTAGCCTTTGCATAGGTTTAACCCTCCAACTACTTGGCTGATTCTGGGTATAACAGCAACCAATGCAGTGACACCAGAGCCACACACACAACTATACTGTAGGAATGCAAAGCCACACATAACTTGCAATGCAGAGGCACACATGAAATTGAAATGCTGAGGCACACATCACTACCGAAGGAAAGGACACACTCTTTCAAAGCACTGAGGCACAACTAGCAATGCAAAGGCACACACAGCTGGCAATGCACCACTACTACCAAAATAAAGGACACACATCTTTCAAAGCACTGAGACACAACTAGCAATGCAGAGGCACACACAACTACCAAAATAAAGGACACACATCTTTCAAAGCACAGAGGCACAACTAGCAATGCAGAGGCACACACAACTACCAATGCAGGCACACACAACTAGAAATGCAGAGGCACACAGCTAGCAATGCAGAGGCACACACAACTAGCAATGCAGAGGCACACACAACTAGATGCAGAGGCACAACAACTAGCAATGCAGGCACACATAGCTAGCAATGCAGAGACTCACACAACTAGCAAAGCAGAGGCACAAACAAGTAGCAATGCAAAGAAGCACACACAACTAGCAATGCAGTGGCACACACATCTATTGTTACACACAGGCCATTAGCAATAGCCTCCCCTGTTGTTAACTAGCTCTCTGAAAGACCTGTGCATTAATCAGAAAACCGATTGAGCTTGAGCTAGCGTATTACTACGTACTCACGAATGAAAAACATTAATATCAGGGAGAGGTTGGTTTGGGCATTTATAAGTGTGGAAGGTGTTGTTATTAGCCTAAAACCACTCACCCATGTAGTCAAAAGTGTCATACAAAATGTATGCTGCTTTGTTGCATAATAAGTTTGCTACACAGCCAACTGTACCGGATATGTGACATATGCCTTTCATTATATGATACATACTTGTATCATAACTGGTTCAACCTGGAACATATCGGTTCAGCACGACATATAGTACAGTCTGAGTTTGACATTTTGTACCAAACTGTACTAACATTATGACCATAGATGCTAAAATATCATGTATGCTACAAATATGATTATCATATGTACAATATGGGGGCTCATAAGCTAAGTCAGTTCATGACGTAAGACGATTGGCTCATAGCGATTTGGTCTGGAAACCTAGGCAATGTACTGTGCATGCGCAAGGGTAACGACCAAAGTGTAATTGCAGGTTTTCTGTGGTGAAAAAAAAAGTTGTCACACATTATCTACGGGCAACAGTAAAATCTTAATAGGGGTAATGTTAGTACCAACAGAAATTTGGCTAGCGGCACCATGTTAATTTCAAAATCTCCAATTTTTTACTCCATCAGGTCAAACGTTATTCCCATTTAAAACCTTGCCTACATTTGCGAACACCCGTTATAATCCGCTCACTGCTGTTATCTCTTGAGCTAGCTCTCACCATTATTAACAATTTATTAATTGGATACGCAATGACATACTTTTATTAATAAATTATGCATGGTAGATATTAATTTTTTGCCTTGATGTTAGTTTAAGAATGGTTCATGCTATAATTTTACGAATTACACATATCACAATCACTATTGTAAATTCTAAACCTGTTTAAAAATCATTCGAAAAAAAAGCAAGATGACCGTCTATGTATGGGCCATTTCTGGATATGTCTACTCATCTTGCATGAAGTTATGTCAAATGAAACAGTTGGCATGGCTTAACATCCTGGAGGGGAACATCTCTTTTAGTCCTCACCACTCCTACACCCTCACACTCCTCTCACTTGCCAATGCTGCTTCGTGTTGCTTTGACCTCATGACCTTCCAATCACCAACATGGATGTTGCTGAAATGGCTATCTCCCTAGAGAGATCCTAGGTCTGAACTGAGGGACCTTGGACTATTCGGTATCACTGATGTGCCACTTTGGTTTACCATGTCCGACACCTGTGTGAGTGTGCTTTGTGTGTGTTTGTATTTGCATTTGTGGAGTGTGTATATGTGTGTGCATGTGTTTGTGTGCGTTGTGTGTGCATGTGTTTGTGTGCGTTGTGTGTGCATGTTTTGTGTGCGTTGTGTGTGCATGTCTTGTGTGCGTTGTGTGTGCATGTGTTTGTGTGCGTTGTGTGTGCATGTGTTTGTGTGCGTTGTGTGTGCATGTGTTTGTTGTGCGTTGTGTGTGCCATGTGTTTGTGTGCGTTGTGTGTTGCATGTGTTTGTGTGCGTTGTGTGTGCATGTGTTTGTGTGCATTGTGTGTGCATGTATGTTGTGTTGAGTGTGCTGTACTGTGCATGTGTGATAGTGTGATAGTGTGTTAGGGGGTGTGATATGTGTGTACAAACACAAGGAGCTGAGAAGTAATGAACACACATCAGGTCAAGAGTTGTGGCTGCTGCTCACCTTGCAGTACAATGTGAGCTTGTCATCACATTGACCTCATCTGATGAACTTCTTGAATCCCCAGGTCATTTCCCTGGACAAGCCATTGCCCTCTAACTCTGCAAGCGAGACCCACGTGAGTGGAAGAAACCAGTGATAACACATGCACAAATGTACACACACATTCATGTATACACACTCAACACAATACATGCACAAACACAAGTACGTACACAAACAGACCAATGCACACACAAACATACACACACACTACTCAATGTACTTACACCACAAAAAAATACAGCAAATACATCAACACACCACACCACACACACACACAAACACACACACACACACAACATCAACACACCACACCACCACACACACACACACACACCACACACACACACACACACACACACACACACACACAACCACACACACACACGCGCGCATGCACAAACCCCTCTTAGCTCTAACCAGTATTGACTCCAGTTCACTTCTATTCTCCGTTCAGCTCGTTGTCCAGCTCACGTGCACTATTAGTATAGACATCAGCATTTACGAACACAAATAAAGCAAGAACGGGAAGAGCTTTAATTAGTAAAACTACGCTACACCCGTGAAGTCTCGTTTAACTATCACTCAGTTAAAGTTGTAGTTGGTTGTATCTTAGCGATGGGTCTGGTAAATATACCGGTATAAGTAATCTGAAGTAATCGCAAGCGATCAGCTCTACATGGATCTCCCTCGATCATATATAGCGCTACGAAGCAGCGTCTGGCTGCCATTTTAAGGATGCCAAATCTAACTTGACTACCGGCACAACTGTACCACATACGTGTATTTCTCGATCGTTTTTGTGGAGTAAACGTGTGAGTCTGATTCAGGCAAGCATTTCCCCAGAGCCAGGTACTCGCGCCCATGTTCAACCGTCCATTACGTAACATTCAGTACTAAAAGTGACTCAGGAACCTTGAGAAGTAGGGCAAAGAGTGTTCCAGGGTATCAGACACCTACCTTGATGATCTATATCCTGAGAAAAATGTACAAAGGTCTTGAAATTTGTACAGGTATCTATGGACGTGTTGTTTAAGAGGCATGGAACCGACAGGTAGACCCTGGAGTTTTTTGTTTCATCAATAAAGCATAGTTTATTATGTCCTTCAGTAATTTCTTGCTTGGCATTTTGATTTCTGTCATTTCCTGATTTTTTCTGAACAGAAATAGACATTTCCCCATACATTTCAATGGGCGCGTGAACAGTGAAGGATGTGCGCGGTATCGCGTCAGCAATGCGTCATCTATGTCCGAAATTTCTGGCAATGATAATTTGGAGTATACCGACTCTTTTCAGATGCCTTGATCAGTGGGAGCCGAATTTTAGCAGCACGGTTCTCCTCGAGGTCCTCTTGACATCACACTGCCGTTTAGCAGATCGCTTAGATCAGGCCCGCGCACTCTGTCCAAAGTTGGTGCGGCCAATTATTAAATATTAGTATGGGCGTGGCCCATGCAAAGCGCGTGCGCGCGTGCGCGTTGAAGTTTTCTATCGACGCACCTGCCCATGCCCAGCCCCGGATCCAGGAATTTGTTTTATGGGGGGGGGGGGGGGGGGGGGGGGGGGGGGGGGGTGGGGAGGGGGGGGGGGGGGGGGGGGGGTGGCGGTTTGTATATGTGTGTATGTGTATATGTGTATGTGTGTATGTATGTGTGTGTACAATTATGATAGCTAGTCCTCATGTTGTTATTAAAGTTAAATGTGTACTTTGTGCAATCCGACTGTCTCTCCCTCCCTCCCTCCCTTGTTGTAAGAGACTGACTGGGGTATGGTGTTGTAAGAGTCTGACTGATGTACATGTATGGTGATGAAAGAGACTGGGTATGGTGTTGTAGAGACTGAGGTATGGTGTTGTAAGAGACTGAGGTATGGTGTTGTAAGAGACTGACTGAGGTATGGTGTTGTAAGAGACTGACTGAGGTATGGTGCAAACACAATACCTCAGTCAGTCTCTTACAACACCATACCTCAGTCAGTCTCTTACAACACCATACCTCAGTCAGTCTCTTACAACACCATACCTCAGTCAGTCCTCTTACAACACCATACCTCAGTCAGTCTCTTACAACACCATAACCTCAGTCAGTCTCTTACAACACCATACCTCAGTCAGTCTCTTACAACACCATACCTCAGTCAGTCTCTTACAACACCATACCTCAGTCAGTCTCTTACAACACCATACCTCAGTCAGTCTCTTACAAACACCATACCTCAGTCAGTCTCTTACAACACCATACCTCAGTCAGTCTCTTACAACACATACCTCAGTCAGTCTCTTACAACACCATACCTCAGTCTCTGAAATAATGAATGACATTTAAATCCAACTGAGCATTTTGCAGATGATTCTCAATCTGCCTGTTGATGTAGGGCATTAATCATTTAGGCTAATGAAATAGGATGATTACCATCCTGAAATTTTAATCATATTCATATTCATTACGGTCGCTCTTAAACCACTATAAAAGTGTATCAAGACGTAAATTGTATCATATTGTCTGTTGTATGGTTGGCTTGTCATGTAGTTGCAAAAACTCTCAATACCCGTCCCTGCAAGCCCTGACTTCTGCATCAAAAGGCGAGGGTGAGCGTGCAAGCAGGTGTCAGCTGCACAGTTCAAGGGGGAGATGATATACAAGGTCTGTACATACATGTTCATATGTGCATGCATTTATAAAAATAAACTTTGCGCGAAGAATGGCAACGCTAAGACGTTACTAGCTGCAATACACATCAGAGTGATGCAGCCGAAGTCGACGTTACGTGGACTGAGTGCTAACTGACGCGGAACTGAACGAAGGATGACTTGCTACAAATAACTGGTTGCAGCTGTAACAGTGCAAGTGGAGATATGCAAGGTTTGTACATACATGCTCTTATGTGCGTGCATTTATCAAATAAACTTTGCGCGAAGAATGGCACGTATACTAGCTGCACAAGACACATCAGAGGGATGCCGCCGAAGCCGAACATCGCTGCGTTACATGCACTGACACAGAACCAAACGAAGGAGACTTGATAGTTATAGGACGTTGTGCCTTTCCCGTGTCGAAGATGTATGTGAAATCTTAATGGCACGCGAATTTAATGTAGCTGCATGCATCTGAAGGAAGTACATGTAATGAGGAATTTGTGTTATTGAATTGAATGAAGCGTTGATTTTGCACCCCCTCCTCTATAATACTCCATGGGACCTTCGTGATCCACCAGCACTTTATAGTTGCGAAGTATAAACTCGCAGCCGCTTACCATACCTGGATCCACAACCACAAACCAGAGGCGGCGGCAGGTGGTGTGTGTGTGGGGGGGGGGGGGGGGGGCGGGCCCCAACGCTGTACTAATATAATTGGGTGATGTTGTCCGGCCACGCCCACTAGGACGTTATAGCTTACGAGTAGTGAATTCGAGCCATGAGGCTTGTCGTTGGTATCTTCAAACATTGAGACTGATAGGCAAAGAGACATATCGCTGACGATGTGGCATTCCATTATAGTCGACGGCCCTTAAAAGGGTTGGTTATATGTTATTCAACATGGAGATAATTGGGTGACACGTTCCTACGCCTCTGAATACAATACAATAAGGATAGATAGCTATCAGAGATCATATATGATCTCTGATAGCTACAGCCTCTGTACACGACAGCTATAACGCGGATATTGAATCTACAGGCCCGGCGCACAACGGTGCGGTTGGTGCGGCTTTTGACCGCACCAACTTTCGGTCCCAAATGGGCGCGTCTGATGTCATAGTGCATTTATTCTTTAACCATTGTATGAATTCCCTCTGCACAATTATCGATCGTCTTTTGAACGTGTTAGTCTCACATCATAATAATTACATTAATTCATAGTCGTACTTTAACCAGAGATAATATATCTATATGGGACAGTTTCCGCGAAAAATTGCCCCACGGTTAAAATGTTATAAAAATGCATCGCGTTTGAATCGCTATAACTTCCCAACAGATAACGCTAAAACCTAACCGACTTCCTGTTTTCAAACACTTCATACTACAACAGACTCATTTCACAATGAAGTGTTGAAAATAGGAAGTCGATAGCGTTATCCGTTGGGAAGTTATAGCGATTCAAACGCGATGCATTTTTATAACATTTTAACCGTGGGGCAATTTTCGCGGAAACTTTATCTCTGCTTTAACCATTGTAATGAATTTCCTGCTGTGCAACTATGGCCAACTCTTTGCTCTCAATAAATGATCTGCCTCAGATCCCCGACATCCCGCACCACCCTATGGGTTTGACGTTCCCTAAGCGTTCATTTGGAGAAAAAAAATCCTGTCTTGCGATCGTTTCAGGCTGCTGGTTTAAGACATCCATCCAGAGCTATTACAAATTCAACGAAGCGGTGGAGCACGACAGGGCAGGTGCGGAGTGGACCCTTTTGTCCTGATGTTCCTTGTGTTTAGTAGAGAATGCGTGCATGAGTGACGAATTGGTTAATTATCATTTATACTTCGCACTATAAAGTGCTGGTGGATCACGAAGGTCCCATGGAGTATTATAGAGGAGGGGGTGCAAATCAACGCTTCAATTCAATAACACAAATTCCTCATTACATGTACTTGCCATCAGATGTAAGCAATAATATTAGCGTTTATAAGACGAAACACTTTTCAGTCATGCTTATATACTAGCCAAAGATGTCAACTTGGGGGCTCCATGCATAGGGGGGAGGCACCCTAGGGTTGTGTTGTGAGAAGCCACGGAGCTAAAACTAAAATCACATTAGCTCAAAAATACTAAATGTGACCTTTTGTTAATGGGTTTAAGTCAAAAGTGTCCATAAGCAGTTACTCTGAAATACACAGTGTTAAAAATGGGCTAAGAAAAGGTATGCAATGGAGAAGAAGAACCAGCATGTGATCCTGGGTGGATCCAACACAGTTATAAGTCAGTGTAGCATTTGTTCTTCCTGCCATCAGTTGTGTTATACCTTTTGGTAAAATCCTGGGGAAAGAATTATTCAGTTTGACTGTTTAACTTTGTCTTTTAATAGCTGCTCAATTCTAATCAAAGGATATCATTGTCCTGCATGTAACTGAGCATCACACTACACCCCATAGGACAGGCCTGCATGGGTGTGGTGTTAGATTAGACAATAACGTAGTGTATACACCTTCCAGTTCGTTTTCTCCAGTCATGCACAGGATCTGGAGATGAGACTTGTCAAGTGGGTGGTATGTGTGATGTAATCACAAGTACAGTACATGCATACGCCAATAAGCTCTAGGTACATAGACTGAGCATGACTACACATGTAATCTCACAAACCTCTATATTCTTAATATTGCATGAACACATTGAATTAATATTGGCAGTGCTTTTAATTATAGAGCGGAAGGTGAATCACAGTGGCACTGTTTGCTACAGCATACCTGACATGAAATTTGCTCGATGCATATTCATGATCTTGCCATTGTACACTGCTTGTGTCATCTTTGGAAGTCTACAAATGTCCATTCCTTATCACAAATGTGGCGTATGGAACTTATGTGATTGGTCATTTTATATCATACATTAATGATTGGTTGTGCTGTGCGTGATATATATTGCCGGTTGCGTGGTGACTGGTTGTTGACTATTTCGTACCAGAGTTTCTATACTGTGGAAAGTACACATAGGTTATATTAGTTTCAGAAGTGGGCATTGCACTAGGTTTTAGAAGCATGTGGTACTTCATTTGGCGTTCAGACATTCAAGACAAATTTCTTACTTAGTCCACTGCTGCTGTCTCCTGATTCATCCCCTACAAATCAGCATAGCTATTCAACTACTGGAAGGTGCAATAGTTCTGGCTGGATGAAAATAAATACCACTAATGACTGCTAATTTAGCCAGCACAAATCATTCTTCACCTGAATGCAAGAGTAATGATCATGCAGGACTGCATATGTGGGGAAACATATATAGAAGCGCTAGCACATAATTTCTATGCTCCAACCTTGAGGAAATAGCCATTTAACCCAAATAGGCAGGATTCAGTCTGTGCATTATGGGTTAGGTTTTTATTTTTTGAAAAAAGAGATAATTAATTTTTAGAAAAACTTTATTTGGGACAGTTCCGTCCCACGGTTAAAATGTTATAAACATGCATCGCGTGTGAATCGCTATAACTTCCCACGGATAACGCTATCGACTTCCTATTTTCAAAAACTTCATACTACACCATTTCACTATGCAGTGTTGAAAACTAGGAAGTCGATAGCGTTATCCGTTGGGAAGTTATAGCGATTCAAACGCGATGCATTTTTATAACATTTTAACCGTGGGGCAATTTTCGCAGAAACTGTCCCATTTATTTTAGTTGTGAAAAAAGATGTTTTGTTTTTTTGTGAAATGTATTAATAACACATATAATATAACAGAGAGGTCAGAACAGCATGCACGCATCTAACTACAACAGAAGGATTCCACCTGTGGCATGTACCTCAAAATGAAAATTGTGCTCCCCCTTTGGACAGGAATTTATAACTGTTGGCCACATGTACAGGGAGGCAATGTGAGGGGCCAAAGGTCTGTAAAAGCTGCCGGCATGCCTCAGGTCCATTTCTGGACATGAACCTTGTGGTCTGGGTCTTTGGTAAGTCCACGCATCCATCTTAACACTCAGGTGAGCCAACCTAACTGACTCTGTAACATTATGATGATTATTATTATTTTGTACTATAAATTAGGTTAGGAAATGTTTCTCACTCAGGCACAGGCTATAACCTCTCTGTAGTGTTTCAGAGCACCTTAATTTCTCAATATCCATGCATGTTCTGATGTCACAAAGACCTCATTTTGCATGTTAAGAGACAACAGGAGTGATAGTGCTCATCAAAACGTACACCAATGCCACCATTATATATCTGCAATGCTGCATATAATTTAATGTGTTCAGTTGTGTACTCATGTGACATGATTTCTTGGTACATTCTTCAGGATCCTCTGCAACTAATCTACAAGCCATCTGTGTATAAATATAGTGAATTTGTCAATTCTGTGTACCCTATTCAGCCCTATTTTCCTTAAAAACATCTACCCCAATGATGCAACTACACTCATAAAAACAAATATGTACTCGAATTATGCAATGACACTTAAAGACATCTTCTCCAATGAAACAAACAGCTACTTCAATGTTCCAATGACACTTAAAAACATCAGCTATGTACTACCTTTCTCCAAATGTATGAATACAATGATGACATGCATTTCAAACCTCAAAGTCTTGTTACACATACAACTAAAAACATCTATATACTGCTTTGGGCTCTGTACATTGAACTGTGTGCTCTGTATTGAACTGTACTGGAGCAGTGTACTACTTACACTCTGGACCATCTGCACATTCCTACATTTTGAGACATAAAAATATTCCCAACAGCCACGTTTGCAATATTTGGCTATTGGACACCAGGGAGCCGATCTCTCATCATGGTGGAGGACAGATCTATTGTCCCCCAAGGAAGAGTTTATTCATACTGTTTGGTTCATAGTGATTTGTGTGTTCAAGTATGTTGTGCGTGGTGTAGCTTATGCTGGTGTAGCTTATGTTGGTCTAGCGTATTCTGAGCCACAAGGGCCAGCAGCTCAAAGTATATTTATTTCACTTTTAATAAAGATTTATGCACCAGGCAATGTTCCAGGAAATGTATCAACCACTGCTCCAACCATTGCTCCAACCAATGTTCCGGACATTGCTTCAGCCATTGCTCCAAACAGTGCTCCAACCATTGCTCCAACCATTGCTTCAACCAGTGGTTCAACCATTGCTCCAGCCATTGCTCCAACCATTGTTCCAGACATTGCTCCAGCCATTGCTCCAAACAGTGCTCCAACCATTGCTCCAACCTTTGCTCCAACCATTGCTACAACCATTGCTCCAACCATTGCTCCAACCATTGTTCCAGACATTGCTCCAAATAGTGCTCCAACCATTGGTCCAACCTTTGCTCTAACCGTTGCTCCAGCCATTGCCCCAACCATTGCTCCACTGATGACCACTGACTCAGCCTGTAGTGGACGAGTTACGTGTCATAATGATGTCATACCGTGGGAGCAGGGGCGCGGTACCTAGTCCTGTATATAAGGCGGATCCTCTCTCAAGATAGGGAGCCGTGCACGTATTCCAGCTGGACTGGAGGCTGAGCTGTCGTATCGTATATGTATAGTGTTCATGTGTGTTTGGTAATTGTGTGTCCGCTGACTCTCTCCACGATAGCCAGCGCCGCGCGTGCTACGATACTACACAGCCCTAGATGTGGTCCCTCCTATGCAAAAAAAACCATTGGAAAAAAATAGCTTTCAACTGCAAATGAAGTGCACCATTTGTATACCACAAATGGAATCATCTCGCCCAATGAATATTTTAATGTGGTTGACGAGAGGGACATGCCAAATAGAATTTGTAAATTGGGACATGAGAGTGGGGATTGCTCATCTAATCTGAACCCTGAAGGAGATCATGTATCTTGGAGCAATGCTTCCATGACCTGTGCATGTACAGCTGCTCTTAACAATTCAGTACTGTGTGGACCTCCTACAGCTCCCCTTCCTTGTGTAACAGTTGGAGATGCTGCTGTTCGTGGGTACAAGAAAGGGCTGCAAAGACAAAGTTATCAAAAGAAGGACTTTGAATGTGCATGTGAGGCAGAAGACTCCTCCCCTTCCAGCACAGAGATGGTACACACTACCCTCAATGTTGTCAGAGAGTTCAAAGGTGTTGCGGTTGACCTGGTCACCGGCAGTAGGGTTTGCTGCTTAGCCACAAAGCCAAGCTCAAAGAACTGATGCCCAATGCCCAATGTCACAAAGACCCCTTGATCAAGTCAACATTCAAGACATGACTCAAACCAACTGCAAAGCTAATACACAAACCTTTGCTCAATCGAGTCGTGCTACAGGTAATACTCCTGCAACCATTGCACCAATAGCACTGATCACCACGCCTCCAAGAATTCAGATTCTTTCATCCACTGTAACAGTTGATGTCATTCTTTGTGAAGAAAGCAGAACCATATTCAATTCAGCCACAGTGTGTTTGTGCTCTGAGGACTACAGTCACATGATCCCTCTGTTGGAGCAAGATCACCCAGCACACCTGTGCCACTCAAACACTAGCCAAGCCTTTCAGAAGCCATCCACTATTGTAGAGGACCGTATAGTAAACGTGCTATCGTGCCGACGCTGTAGACCACCAAAACTATACTACACGGCAGCAGTATACATTAATGCAGGCCAATAGCTCAGAGAACTCTCAATCTCATCATGTTCATCTATCTTTCCAACATACGTGCATGCTTATAGCACCAATACGTGACTAACTTTAACCTCAAGTTCGTATTACAACACTTTAGTTCAACCTTCTGAATGCAGCCTTGTTGACAGGTTACTGTCTCTCAATTGGGTTGCACTCCGGACCTTAGGACTGGCTGGCTTCCCTGACAACTATGCACCAGACAGCAAGAGCAGACTCCCTGTCCACAACAGCTTGGGAAACCTCCTCCAGGTCCATGGGGGACTACACAGGGGCACTGCAGAGTACAAGGAGGCAGTCAAGCTAGGGGAGGACCTCAATAACCTCATCTGCCTCAGCTGGGCCCATGGGAACATGGGGAACGCACACCTGGGTCTGCACCAGAAGGATGCAGCCCTCCATCACCTCAAGAAGGCATTGGCTCTCACCATAGAGCATGAGACCACCCCTCAGGCCATCAGCAGAGCCTACAACAACCTCGGTACAGCCTACCAGAGCTTGGAGGACTTCAAGGGGGCAGAAGATAACTTCAACTTGGCACTCAATCAAGCCATATTGGTAACGATGTGGCTGGTCAAGCAAGGGCACGAGGTAACCTAGGCAACCTCTTGATGTTGAAAAAGAAGTACGAGAGAGCTGTTGAGCAGTATTCAGAAGTTTCCAAAGACAGGCAAGTGCTGTCCATAGCAAATCACAACAGGGGGTGTGCCTACCTTGAGTGGGCGGAGCAATTGAGGTCAGGACAGAATGGCGCAACCAGTGGGATTAGCAGAAACCTACAAGTTTTGTACAATCCAGACACCATGGTACCCAGTCCTGGATTTACACCTACTGAGCTGTACAGGCTGGGAGCTAGTGACCTGACACAGGCTATTGAGCTGTGCAATGAGGTGTTGCAGAGCACCAAAGGGTCCATGCAAGGACTGTCTCTCTCTGTGTCTCTGATTGAGAACAGCTCCCGTACCTTCCACAAGCTGCAGGACTGTCTGATTGGTCTGCAGCAGATGGATGAAGCGCTTGTGGTTGCTGAGCAGTGCAGAGCTAGGACCCTAGGGGAGAGACTGCTGGAGAAGATGGGGGGAGGTGTAAACCACCTGACCCCGCCCCTCTCCCTGGAGCAGATCCGATACATTGTGAAATCCCAGGAGCATCCTACACAGGTGCTAAGCTGATAGTGTGGCTGATTATTCCCATATATGGTCATGTCCAAATAGTAGTTGAGGTGGAGAAAGAGAAAGAGAAGTTTGGCGGCAAGACGTTTGACCAATATGTCCTCCAGAGTGTGCAGGAGGCTGTGGTAGGCAATGATCTAGAGCTAGTCTGGGATGTGTCTAGTTCCCAGACTACTCCACTAACAGTGCTATTTGATGTAGTTGTCCTTCCAGTCCTGACATGCTTGGAAAAAGCAAACAGCAAGACTTAAAAACTTGATTCTAATTCCAGATAGCTACACCAGCCTTATTCCATTTGTTGTCCTCCATCCTGAGGGGGATTTCAACAATACCTTTGGTAGCACTTTCAGCATTCAGAAGATGCCCTCCCTGTTGGTCATGGGTATTTTAAATGAAGCCCACCCCACCAGGGCAGTGATGTACGATAGTAGGACAGCCTGTGTGGTTGGTAACCCTCACATCCCCATCTTTGAATACAACGAGACTTCCACATGCCACTGATGAGGCCAAGGGGATCTCCCGGCTTCTTAATTTGCAACCTCTTCTGCATGAGCAGGCCACTAAGGTTGCCGTGGTAACAAAGCTAGGCCCTGCTCAGGTGATTCACATTGCTACACATGGTAGTGCTATATCAGGTTTCTTAGCCTTTGCAGGTCCTGATTCATCAAATTGAAAGCCATCGAAATCTGCAGACATCCTTCTTCTACCAAGTGAGGTGGAGCAGATGAACATCAAAGCGGCCTTGGTCGTTCTGAGCAGCTGTGACAGCGGTCGTGGAATGGTGCGTGCAGATGGCATCATCGGGATGGGAAGGGCCTTCCTCCTTGCTGGTGCCCAGTCTGTCCTCACCACTCTGTAGAGGATCCCAGACGAGAGTGCAGGCATGTTCATGCAGTTCTTCTACCAGTACCTTGTGGATGGCCCGGGCACTACCCATGCCCTCCAGAAGGCCACTCTGAGTGTGAGGTGCTTCAGGAAGTACTCCCAGTACACACACTGGGGAGGGTTCCAGCTGATTGGGAGGGAGACTTACCTCCATAGAACGAAGACCACTGAGGAAGCACTGCTTGCTGCATCTCTGGGACCAAGGTGTGTCTTTCCCCAGGCAGCTGTAGTGGAGAAACTCTAGAGCAAGGACTAATTCAAACTACATCACAACCTAGCAATGTTCAAGTATGTTATGACATGGGAGTATGTCTTCATTCAGGTGTTTTGTTTTATCAAAACAGATCCTTCTGGGCTATGAAGGCACAGAGCTTACAGATCCTGTGAAAACTTCCATTCACTCCTTCTACGATTATTTCAGAGGTGGGGTCTTCTGGATCAGCTGCAGATCAAAGAGGTGGCAGCAGCTTGTGTCAAGAAAGCTTTGGAGGTGTGTGTGTGTGTGTGGTGTGTGTGTGTGTGTGTGTGTGGTGTGTGTGTGTGTGTGTGTGTGTGTGTGTGTGTGTGGTGTGGTGTGTGTGTGTGTGTGTTGTGTGTGTGTGTGTGTGTGTGTGGTGTGTGTGTGTGTGTGTGTGTGGTTGGGTGTGTGTGTGTGTGTGTGTGTGTGTGGTGTGTGTGTGTGTGTGTGTGTGTGTGTGTGGTGTGTGTGTGTGTGTGTGTGTGTGTGTGTGTGTGTGTGTGTGTGGTGTGGTGTGTGTGTGGTGTGTGTGTTGTGTGTGTGTGTGTGTGTGTGTGTGTGTGTGTGTGGTGTGTGTGTGTGTGTGTGTGTGTGTGTGTGTGTGTGTGTGTGTGTGGTCTTGCCCCTGTTCTGGTTCTCTTCCCGTTTCTCCTGCCTTGCCCTGCCGCCCCCCCTCTCTCTGCCCTTTTTTGTTCCTGGCGCGCTCGGTCCCCCTCCTGCCAGCTTTTCCCGATCTCCTCTCGGCAGTTTCCACAAGTTACTATGTCACATATGCACTCACATTATTGCAACCCTCCATGCTGGAAACAACACTGACCTCAGTAGCATTGTGGGCCAGATAGACACTCTTTTGATCAGAGGATCAAACATCATTGAGGTGGAACCATTCTCCCCCATTCACACAACCCAGAGGATAGTTTATGGACACCTGCAGAAGACAAAGTGTTCTTCCCCATCAGATGAAGAGAGGGCTGCCCTTGAGATTCTTGTTGACTTCACCAAGGGCTCTCCACCAGTCATTGATATCATGACCTCTAAGGGAATGTGCACCAAATATCCAGAATCATTGGATGCCTTTACGCACAGGCTAGTATTTACTCTGATGAAAGTGAACCGTTTTCAAATGTCATTGACAAACAGCCAATGAAAGCAAGGAATTGTGTCAGCTTTGACTTTTGGAATGCTATCAATACACTAGCAGACCTTTGTGAACTGACCTCTTATGAAGAGCTGTTTCTTCACTGTCTCTGCATATTTCATAATGTACCAGTCCCAAAATGTGTCCTTGAGAGACTATCCTGCTTAATAAAGTGTTCCTGTAGCCAGATGACCTCATGTCAAGAGGTGTGTCAGAAACTAGTGGATTTTAACCTATTGAAATCATATCCACATCCTGTGTCCTTCCTCCCATTGGAGGTGTTAATGGGGAAGTGAAGGAAACACCTCTATGCTATTATGTGGCACCTGTTGTTGCCACAGCGATATGGAATGAATGACACTGACAAAGTTATGGCACTAGGCATTGTGTACAGAGTATTTGAAGACATCTACTCAAACAGGCATATTCTGAGCTCATCAGAACTTCAACATGTCCTTGGTTTAGTGTGTGTAGTTCTTGAGGTGTGTAACTCTACCTGATAGGTGAAGAGTGCTACCAGCTGTTCTATCTAATACTAGAAAGATTCAAGAACATGTGCAATGCTTTATCATGACTATATCTCAGTTTTACAGTTTTGTGTTAGATGTGTTGACATTATATGTATTCCCTTCATTTGAGAATGGACTCTTGATGCATGAGAGGGAATGGGTGTGCAATTCTGTCTCTATGTAGTATCATTTTGCCTAGAAATCATTACCCTCAGTTGACTAAATCAGATGCACAAACGAGAGAGACTGGGAGACCTTATGTTCCAGAACATGTTTCCATTGTAACTACTATCAAAGCGACTCAGATCAGAGCTCAACAACTGTCATCATAATGGTAATTGAATGCACACATATGTATATATACTAAGTGATGAGTGTTCTAGAATGTTCTAGTTGGCCATGCAAGTGCCACGTGCATAGGTCATGCCTCCAATCGTTCTACACCATGATCAAAAGATGATCATGCTGAATTATTATATTGCTACTATTGGTTGTGTTTGGAAGAACTAATGAATGATGTCCTTTTAAGTCCCATCCAATTATGCATAAAAGAACAGCAGTGGGCTAACAAGTCAAATATTGACATCAGTTTGAATTAGTGGTGATGATAGATGGATACATAGTGAGAGGTCTAAACAGTGTGCCCCTTCCTCTTGCTGAAACCCTGAAGCCACCACTGGTAAGGTAGAACACTGCATGCTGCTTCAATGTCTCAGTTACATTGAATGCCTAAATTCTACTTCAGAACCTCAAAACGGAGATTACAAGACATGCATTCATTCAAAACCAATTGCCTGGTTCCTTTTCTTTTTGTGCTCTGCATAAGCAATCTGCCTAATACCATCCCTTCAACTGTTATGCCTTCTGTATGGTGTTTTTATGCTATTCTTCAGCCATTCCTCATGCATGTAAAGACTGCAGTGTACTCGAAAAATGTATGCAATTGGAGTGACCTGTGGCAACTTAGAATTGGATACCCTAATGTAATACAATATCTTTTGACTACAATTCAAGATCTTGGAGTTAGGCCTAATTTATCATCTGACAGCATAATGGATACAACGATACTTCACATGTCAAGTACGCTGGCATCTAGGATGGCGATTTAGATGCCATGAAAACTGACTCAATGTGCTAAACCTTGAGTTCCCTCAGATTCTGTGTACCATGTTCCAAAACCCCTTATTTTGTGAACAGTCAAAGATAATATTTTGACTCTGCTGACTTGAATTGTGATTGAAAAAGGATGTCTATCAGATTATAGTATATTGATATAATAAACACAAATCATTGCTTGAGACACAAAATTACATCCATTTGTGGACAGAGTTGTCCCATTGTAGCATGCCCTACTGAATGATGTTGTCACAGCATCCACTATATCAATGTATTTAAGAACTGTAATGTTTTAGGCTCACTGTAAGTTGGTCTGTGCCAAGCCTTGTGTGTCCTTTTTTTAATCATGGAATAAATTATTAATCCCTAGGAAAGCAGGCTTGTTCTCTTCTCTGTCTTTTACTTCAGCTGTGTGACCCTCAGGTGTCCATCTTGCTGCTTTGCCACTGTGCAAGCTCTGTAAGCTGTCCCATCGAGGTTGCTCCATTTCTCCTTGTGATTCTTCCCCACAGCATTTTATGGATATCCTCCTCTGTCTAGAGGAATGTGCAACCATTGAACTAACACATTTGGCAAATAAACAAGTTCAACTCCCGTGATGCTAGTGATGTCACCAGTGCTCCTAAGGCTTCCCAATGCCTCAAAGAGGCAATAACAGAATTTGATTGTGAAATCCCATTTCAATCCCTAATCACCTCCCCTCCAAACTTCTCAGATAAAATTGAAGAAACGTCCTTTAAGGTACTTCCTATTAAGTGTCCATACAAGTCATATAGGACAACTGACTTGAGCTTTTAAAGCCTGATGGCAAGTGCATGTTTCTGTCAGTTGAACAAACTAAACTAAGCTCCCTCCAGTGATTGGAGTAGCCACATGGTGTAGGTATAAGTAGATGGGAAGGTGTGAATATTGTCATTCTATGTATCTTGCACTGAATGTTGTATGTGCAACATTCACCACTTTTAGTTTGATTCTGACCTTTCAATCAGCAAGTCATTTTGGATGATTTTTTTTCTTTCAAAATGGTCAGAAGGCTATATTGGATGAAGAACTGCATGGTTTGCCACAAATTGACATTGAACAGTCCTTCATCAGGCATTTTATGCTAGCCATAATATATGTCATGCACGTACATGCTGATTGTGAAACTTGTAGAGTATGCATGATGAACAATCGTCACATTGTGTTAATATGTGTATGTTGAGTTATGAACCTCCAAGGTGGATGTGTCACTGTGACATGTCAGGTGGTCTTATAAGGCTGTGGCTGTGTTGTATTCATGGCATGCAATAAGTGATGGATACCATTGTGAACAATACAGGGAGTAAGTATCAGTTTCCATAGCGACTATGACATAACATGCATTTTTTTCCCTACCACCTTGGATTTAGCTCACTATGTAAACTGTAAGCATCAGTGGTTGTATTTAACCCTCACTTTGACATGCCTACCTATTCGTTTTCTGTGCGGAACAATGCAGGATGTCATTTCGTATCACAGTTCAGCCTTGCCTACTTCTTGCAATCGCCCTGAATACTCTAATTAACGCTGCAGCCTGTAAGCATGCACTTAACATGTACATTGATTGATGACATCAACATGGATTCTGTTGTGAACAATGCAGAAGTAAGCGCTGTACACCCATTGACTACTGCTCAGCAACATAACACATCTGTTTATTCCTTACACCATGGATCATGCTACGAATGATGCAGGATATAAGTATGATGAGTAACGCTATTATCTCGGCCTTGTACCATATCACATGCCTACTTATTATCTTCACCGACATGTACCGTTATGAACAAAACAGTATGTAAGTATCAAGACATTGCCATTCCTTTGCATTACATATACACATTCCTGTGACCATGGATTCCACTAATCATGCAGCTTGTAAGTATAAGCAATGTCATCAGTTCGCTGTAAGTTATTTTACATTCATATTCATTCTGCAATCGGTATTCCTGCCATTACGTTGTAGGTTGTGTCTGCTGATCTTGCATTTTTCGATGTAATCTTTAATACATGTGCCATTCTCTCCATTGCTCTAAATCTAAGTGTGTAAGTTTTC
>JABACO010000635.1:0-26339 GCA_013339895.1 Ephydatia muelleri | reverse complement strand
AGTGCAGGTAACCTAATATCCAGTACGACCAAATCACCTGTTAGATTTGGTACAAGGTTCATACCTTTTACTGCATGTTGCCACATGAACTCGTAATGCATGCACCTCAACTTCCTCAAGGCAGTGAAGGCACTTCTCAGTTCTCTGTAATTTCAATTTTTGTAAATACAACAAATAAGTCAATTGTTGAGATTTACCTCAGGGGATGAACATAAACTTTCATCCGGAACTAGACTAAGACTTTTCTGAATAGGCCGGATGAACACCCTACCATTCCCAACAACTGATCTGAGCAATCTAGGGCTCTGGGAGATTCTGGATGATATTATCTCCAGATGCTTTGAATTGGGAATGCATTTTAGCAATTCATAGCCTCCTGATTCTCTTAATCTTGGAAACAATTCCAAAATTGCATCATTGAATTCACTTTTTGTACACGAAACATCAGGAATCGTTGTTTTCTGTTCTCCAAGCCCAGCTGTTAGCAATTTCTCTTTAGCTGAAGGAGTGCACGGAGCAGAAGTGGCATCTGTAGAGTCAAGGCAAACAAATCACACTGTCCAAGATTGCTTTTTTTCTTTCTTTTTGCTGCCAGTCGGATAAGGAGCAAAGTTACTCCTTTGTTCTCTCAGTGAATTGCTCCTCCTTATTTGCCTCAGGGTACCCAATGCTGGACTGCATACAGACAACTGACTTCCATCGACTATTTACAAAGTACAGCATCAACATGATAACACACTGCAAATTCAAAAGTGTGAAGGTCACCTATCGCCACCCATTGTAGTTAGGTGAGACGATGAAAAACGGGTGTAGGTCACACAAAAATTCTTCACAGCTGTGATATCACCCCATGCATCAAGTCAGGGATAGCAATGGTGTGAAAATATTAGTGTGATTTCATTCCTAGAGTAGGTGACTTCACTCCGTGATTTGTATATACATGTATATGTAACTAAGCGCGTGTGTGTTCACATACTCAATTGTTTATTTAAACTTCTCGCTAGCTAGGCAGTTCTGTAGATGCTAACACTCGTGCGCGTGCACACAAACATATCACGCAACACAGACACACATACTAACATATACCGGAGATAAATGTATACAGTACCTCCCAGCAGAGATAATATATAGAGGGATTGGAAACCAGCCAATTATCGCTAGGTAACGCCTGCCATCCGCACCTGAATCCTTACAAGTTGACCGACCAGTACGCGTATAACCAATACATTATCTCCGTGAGTACAAAACGCCGCAGTTTCCTCATTCCACTGTACATTTCACATTTCATATTCATATTATGTAAAAGTACAACTGAAAAACATAACAAAGATACATATAAATACATAAACAAAAAGACATAACATTACAACAGTAACTATTACAATTGTTTCCTGAGGCCTTTCGATTTTTGGGTGGATATTTTCTTTGCATTTTTGTACCTCTCAATCCATGCACTTGCATAGGAAAATCCGCGAATTGTAATCCACAAATGAATAATTCGGTCAAACAAGTTGGTAGCGGAGGTCTCATCCCACTCAGCACTGAGCATTGACCAAAAAAACAGAACATCTTCACTGCTCTTAATAGCTGATGTTGCTTGATCAATGAAATTTCCTTGTTGAAGAACCTGAAAGTGGTTACGAAGCTCCAGCTCCATAGCTAAAAAAACTTCAAATGTTAAACTATTGATGCATGTTAGACCACCACGGTTCACTAGTTCAAGCCAGTCCCTTGAACCATTATTTATCATCCCTTCAGAATCAATCATGTCATCAATGCAGAGTAGTAGATCTTTTGTCAAGGGACATGATTTCTGTTTTTGCAACTTCCTTTTTATTGCACGGGGTACATAACCTGCTGAATATGTAAGAGAGTTAATCTCCTCATAGGTGAGTGCATCATGATGCTCAACTGTACTGGAAGAGGGAGCTGTGGCACAATGTGACTTTATAATTTCTTTAAACATGTAATGCCCTAGATACTGATAAACCATAGCAGCGTTACTTGTACTTGTAATTTTAGAATTTGTCAGTAATGCTTCCCATTCATCAATGTAGCGTTGTGAAGTACGGAGATTGTGGTAATTAGACCAAAGTTTATGGCGCCTAACCTTTAAGCCTTATAATGTCTTTGGTATGCTCTCACATAGCATTGAATTTAACTGCTTATCCTTCAATTCTGCATCGGTAGGATGTTGCTGAATCCAGTTGTGTAACTGTAGATTCAATGAGCGAATTGAAGAAAAATTTGGAGTATTTACTGCGACTGTTTCATCGTTTGCGAGAGCCTGTATGGCTCTGTACAGAACAATATCAGGTGGGACTAGAACAAAATTAAAGCAATTAGGATGGAAGGAGGCTTAGAGCATGCATACCTTGTACAACTGTACTGGTATTAGCAGTACTAGATGCCTCCTCACCTAAAGACAAATGTTTATAAGCATGTGTATGCAAGTATCAGTAAAAAAATAATACACAAATGTACATACTTGTAGGTTGTGTGATGCATATTTCTGATCCGCTTGAAGCTGAAGGAGTACAAGCTGCAAATGTATACACACAGTACAGTATGTTTCAGTTAATGTATACAGAGAATCAATCATGTACATTTTTTTCCAGATGAAGTGCGTCTTCTCTTCGGCAATGGTTCATGATTATCCACATGAGGTGCTTCTTCAGGCCCACGACAGTTGCCTTTGGAAGAACTTTTGCAGACCGAGTTTATCACTCTCAAAGCTTGAGTGTTTTTGGTAAATTCATACACATTTGGATTCTCATGTACAACACCACGCTGTCTCTGCAATCCAAAAAAGCGTTCCAAAGGATCTTGGCATATGCGTTGGCTTAAAAATGAGCTGACATCAGGTAGGGACAATAAATGTGGTACCAACTCCAGAAAAGAAAGGCCTATATTGATTGATTTCAAATGTATAACATAATGGTTGAAACTGACTTACATGTCATTTGTAGTCCTGTATGTGTTTCAACACTTAGGAGCATCCTTTTCTTTTCAGTCTTACTAAATCCAGTGCGTCTCTCGACTGAAAGCTTCCAATCCTTCAAGTATACTAAAAACGTGTTCTCAATCCACTTGAAAATAAAATAAATATTGTATATAAAGTATACACAGGCATGCATGCATGCATACTTAATCAGTACCTTAAATCGAAAGTCATCAACAGATGTGTACGGCATCTGAAAGGGCTTCAACGACCTAACTCCGTGGTGAAAGTTATGGACATTGAGAGCATCAAAAAACTTATCCATAAGCCCTATAAAGCATGCAGTTTCTGATGCCTTATCTCCACCAGTAAGTTGGATTGCCTTTGACACAGAGTCACTTCAAACCTAAAAGGTGGAAATTTAGACATGATAAAGAATTTTATGATTTTGTATTATTTACTTGAGCAGCCAGGTCAACTCGCATTGCTGAAAAAGATGTTATGTTGATGTGCTCATATTTCAGCTTTGGAACCAACTGTAATCCCATTCCTGCTTTTGAATTAATCTCATGTAGCTCTTTTATATGGCTCCACCAAATATCTTTACCATTGCACCTAAGTCTGTTTATTCCAACTTACCCACATACTCCTACTTTTGGACATCATGCAATTTCTGGTAGTTTTCATCAAATGTGGTGGATCCTGAAAGAAGTAGACGAATCGTTTGTCATGAGAAAATGGGTTGACTGTTTTATATGCAATTTCAGCAGCCCGAGAGGAATTAATGCAGCTTCACTAGACTTCTGTTAATTGATGCACCATCAAATGTGACACCATAAACCTTTTGAAAATGCATGTGTTAATAATTAAACTCACACATAATGAAGCATGCATACCTTCAAATCCACAATTCTCAATTCTCCAAATTGCTTCCCACAGTGGATCATACAGTTCATCTCCACATAAATCATTACAATGCGAACTGGGCATAAGGAAAACTGCAGGCCTGTTGAACAAACCACGCACCATAAATTGGGGATGAGCTTCTGGATGACATGTGTGAGGAGGATGTGCAAACCACTTCTGAGGTCTGTGCAGGTGCGCACAGAGACCTGGGGTGGAGACAGTCATGGCACTGGCCAGGAGATGTGGCAGTACTCACAGGGACCTGGGGAGGAGACAGGCAGGGCACTGGCCAGGAGATGTGGCAGTACTCACAGGGACCTTGGGAGGAGACAGTCAGGGCATTGGCCAGGAGATGTGGCAGTACTCACAGGGACCTTGGGAGGAGAAGTCAGGGCATTGGCCAGGAGATGTGGCAGTACTCACAGGGACCTGGGGTGGAGACAGTTACGGCACTGGCCAGGAGATGTGGCATTACTCACAGGGACCTGGGGAGGAGACAGTCAGGGCACTGGCCAGGAGATGTGGCAGTACTCACAGGGACCTGGGGAGGAGACAGTCAGGGCACTGGCCAGGAGATGTGACAGTACTCACAGGGACCTGGGGTGGAAACAGTCACGGCACTGGCCAGGAGTTGTGGCGGTATGCACAGGGACCTTGGGAGGAGACAGTCAGGGCACTGGCCAGGGGAGGTGGCCGTACTCCCAGGGACCTTGGGAGGAGACAGTCAGGGCACTGGCCAGGAGATGTGGCAGTACTCACAGGGACCTGGGGAGGAGACAGTCAGGGCATTGGCCATGAGTTGTGGTGGTATGCGCAGGGACCTTGGGAGGAGACAGTCAGGGCATTGGCCAGGGGATGTGGCAGTACTCACAGGGACCTGGGGAGGAGACAGTCAGGGCATTGGCCAGGAGATGTGGCAGTACTCACAGGGACCTGGGGTGGAGACAGTTACGGCACTGGCCAGGAGATGTGGCAGTACTCACAGGGACCTGGGGAGGAGACAGTCAGGGCACTGGCCAGGAGATGTGGCAGTACTCACAGGGACCTTGGGAGGAGACAGTCAGGGCATTGGCCAGGAGATGTGGCAGTACTCACAGGGACCTGGGGAGGAGACAGTCAGGGCATTGGCCATGAGTTGTGGCAGTACTCACAGGGACCTTGGGAGGAGACAGTCAGGGCATTGGCCAGGAGATGTGGCAGTACTCACAGGGACCTGGGGAGGAGACAGCCAGGGCATTGGCCAGGAGACGTCGCAGTACTCACAGGGACCTGGGGAGGAGATGGTCAGGGCATTGGCCATGAGTTGTGGCGGTATGCACAGGGACCCAGTCAGGGCACTGGCCAGGGGAGGTGGCCGTACTCCCAGGGACCTTGGGAGGAGACAGTCGGGGCACTGACCCGGAGATGTGGCAATACTCACATGGACCTGGGGAGGAGACAGTCAGGGCATTGGCCAGGAGACGTCGCAGTACTCACAGGGACCTGGGGAGGAGATGGTCAGGGCACTGGCCAGGAGATGTGGCAGTACTCACAGGGACCTGGGGAAAAGACAGTCAGGGCACTGGCCAGAGATGTGGCAGTACTCACAGGGACCTGGGGAGGAGACAGTCAGGGCATTGGCCAGGAGACGTCGCAGTACTCACAGGGACCTGGGGAGGAGACGGTCAGGGCACTGGCCAGGAGATGTGGCAGTACTCACAGGGACCTGGGGAGGAGACAGTCAGGGCAGTGGCCAGGAGATGTGGCAGTATGCATGTAGATCTGTTTTATAGTACGGAACATACATATACAAACGGTGCATGACATGATCTAATTATGATCTAAGCATACAAAACATACCTGTACAGTCTGGTCATACAGTCTGTGTTTGAGCACCAATATATAGGCAAACCCCATCGATGACCTAAGCTATAGACAACAAAACGTCACAAAACAGCATCTACGATCAACATAGACCACACAAGCACCTCTAATATAGTGAAAAAGTCTCACACTGACAAATAAAGCCTATGCAAACCCAAGTAATCATTCATTCATCGGATGCGCTACTATTAGAATCGCTAGAACACTACGACAACCATATCATAACAAACCAAAACGCACAACAGACGGTGTAATTCTACACAATAGTGTGAAATATAAATGTAAGTGGTATGCATGCATAGATACCTAAGTCTGTTTATTCCAACTTACCCACATACTCCTACTTTTGGACATCATGCAATTTCTGGTAGTTTTCATCAAATGTGGTGGATCCTGAAAGAAGTAGACGAATCGTTTGTCATGAGAAAATGGGTTGACTGTTTTATATGCAATTTCAGCCCGAGAGGAATTATGCAGCTTCACTAGACTTCTGTTAATTGATGCACCATCAAATGTGACACCATA
The DNA here is from genome assembly GCA_013339895.1 of Ephydatia muelleri. Classification (NCBI taxonomy): domain Eukaryota; kingdom Metazoa; phylum Porifera; class Demospongiae; order Spongillida; family Spongillidae; genus Ephydatia; species Ephydatia muelleri. Next base: position 20,104 of record JABACO010000635.1, on the reverse strand, counting down.
AACCTTTTGAAAAATGCATGTGTTAATAATTAAACTCACACATAATGAAGCATGCATACCTTCAATCCACAATTCTCAATTCTCCAAATTGCTTCCCACAGTGGATCATACAGTTCATCTCCACATAAATCATTACATGCGAACTGGGCATAAGGAAACTGCAGGCTGTTGAACAAACCACGCACCATAAATACAGCCATTGTTTTGGCTACATTAGGCTCCTCAGTACGGTCTTCCGATAGTGATTGCTCATACTGGGCTAAATGTTCATTTATGCCACCTAAATTACTAAAACCAATTAATTCACCACTGTGTTTGTCATATACAAGATCCTCTCGTATATACATCTCGTCTAGCAATAAAATAGTACACTTTTCCCTTTCAGAACAGGTTTCCACTTTAGAAGCTTTTATCAGCATCATGTCAACTTCACTAGGAAAGCCACAAGATGCTTTTACATAGTGAGTATAGTCTCGCAGTGTACGCTGTGATGGTAGCATCAAGATTCCTGAATCCCTTAATGCTTCATAAGCACCACTTGATCTGAAATTAGTGATATTGCATAAAAATTACAACAACCAGCACATATTAGTACACTTACTTATGCCGTAATGACAAACACCAGCGTATCATAAGTGGATGCCACCGCATGTTAGCACTTTTTTTCCCCGACATTGCTTTCAACTGCTGCTGCCAGAATATTCTGACAAATGAATCTTCAGGGTGATCAAGTACAAGCTTAGTGCAATCTGGAATCTGAGTGATCGCTTTAAGATCATCATGTAGTTGTTCCTCATTGACAATTATCCCATGTGCATCACAGGATTGTGATATCTTCTTTTTCAGGTAACACAGATTAAGGGATTTCTTCGTGTACTCTTTTCGAAGATTTGTGAGACGTTGGACTACATTGGACACAGGTAGGTACCTGCATGTATGAACAGCCAAGTTTATGTTATACACATATAACACTAGCTATAATGCCATGCCTAATTACCTGTAGTTAACATGGCTGGTGTGGGGAACTTCTTGACCTTCATTTCTACGGTTACATATTATCTGCTTCATGAGTGTCGCACAATATGATGTACAATGTACACAACGTGCAGGCTCTGATTGAGACAGCAGAAAACAGCACTGGTTATGACGAATAGTAGGACGTGGTAGCGATTCGTCAATAAACCCAACTTTTCCACCTATACGAAATCGGTGTTCATATTATATGAAACATGTACATGCAGAACAACTATGAACATACCAAGCAAACTATGCAAGGAAGAGCTCTTTTCACGCCAGTGGTGCACTAACTCGTGATCTGAAATTCCATCACAGACCTTGCAGTTGTTTAATAGCTCTATAACGCATCCTAACTTTGCTAATGAATTCACCACTGGTGCCAAAGAAGATAGGAGTGCACATTTACCTGGAGTGACAACTGTATTCTGGATGGATATAGACCAGCCAAAGTCAGATGTGATTGACAAAGAAAATACAACTGTTGCAGGATGATGGAGATGTAGTAAGTGTAGTACTTGCAATTTGGTAATGATAAGAGGTGGTCCAGGAAACGAGATACTCCATGATGGAAACAGTTTAAACAGGCGAATGAAATGTTCAAGACGTTCAACTGATTGGACTACAGCTTCGTATATAACTGATAACGGTAGCGAAACTGTACATACAAGACGCTGTCCGTGCATATACAAATATATCCATTACACATGCATTGATAAAAGTAGTCATCTAAACATACCTGCGGTTCTGGATCCAGAGAAGTGGTGACACTAAGCCCCGGAGACACATGTACAGAGACTAGTCTGCATGGAATTGAAACAAGCTGTGTACGAGCGTCGCTGCGGAGACGCTTCTCGTTCTTCCGATGACGTCCTAATCGGAATTTATCTTTTCCCATCACCTTTGAAAAAGCGCATACACTCATATACGCGTTTGCAGCTCATGAAAATACGGTCACGCCACTTACCAACTATCTAGTGATGAGGAAATTCAGGTCTGTATTATGTAGCACGCAATGAATAGACGAAACTGTCGGACAAAAAAAGTATACCCAAAATCACGCCATAGATATTTGGTAAGACCGATGTAAAAAAGGACACCCCCACGCCACTCTTCACACTTATTGCATTACATACGCCGAGTTTCGTTAAAACACCTGCTGTGATTGAGCAGATACTGTCGGACAAAAAAATGCCCTCCCCCCGTAACACACTTTGTACGAAATACATTTATAAAAATGCAACGGAACTTATTTAGACGTCAAAAATGATAACACAGATGGGTCATGCCTGAACAAATTCGATTCCTTTGACAAATCATGTTCTGGTGACTAGGTAGCCTTCTTTTCCTTCTTCGCCCACTTTCTTACGCCTGCCTAAAAGGTGCGAACCACACGGTGTCGGAGGAATTATGTGCACTGCCCAGCCAAAGTATTGCGCATGTGACGCGTTTCCAATCCCTCTATATATTATCTCTGCTCCCAGCGACAAGTTAAATAAAAAAACACGAGTGGGGCAGGTCTTTGGGTCCCCAGTCCATACACTATCAAAGGATTCTTGACAAAACTGTCACGTGATAGTGCCCTGTCTTAGCTTAGATGTACAGTCAGCATGACATTGCTATGACCTAAACTCTTTTTGGACATGTGGGCTATCATTTAGAACTAGGTCACATTGTATCTCTGAGTCACTCCTATGTTCATACAAAGAGGACTAAACTGAATTTTTAATGACATTCATCATTCCTCAATCAATCCTATACTGAATCTGCTGACGCAGGTTGAGATACACATAGGAACTAGAAACTCTCTTCCAATAAGCTACATGATGAATGGTTCATTTGAACAGAATCAGATGCAGGCAGCTAAGACTTTTAAGGATTCAGAATACAGCTGTTACCAAGTGATAAATGGTCAATCTCTCTATCAATGTATGTTATCTCTAAATATACTGAACGTCATCCCGGGAGTATTATTGTACACCCTTGTGTGCCGTAATAAAAAAAGTAATTGCCATTGGGTCATGGAAAGGACCTAGTTGTATTTTGTACAAGTCCTTTCAGAATTGGGACGAGAAAACTAACGCTAAAATAGTTTTCATACTCATAAAAATGCGCTGATGGTGGAGCCATCCACTACACTACGCGCTTGGTTTACGAGTATCAATAACAGTTTAAAGTTAGTTATCTTGGCCTGATCCTATAAGGACCTGGGAACGCAACTAGTTCCTTTCCACGATCAAAGTGCAAATACTGTTTTCGCTGCATACCCGGGTGTACAGTTGAACCCTGGGATGACATTCAGGACAGTATACATATCAAGTTTGTAGGCGTAAATACACGCATTGACGTGGACGATTAGACAATCACGTATCGGTGTGCAACATCATAACATAGTTAAAAATGTACCTCTTTTTCCAGAAGCAGAACCTGTCGGATTTGAAAAAGCTGAACTTAGAAGCTGGAGCCCTTCTTGAAGTCTCTTTGTTTGCTCCTCGTTGAGCGTAGCCATTCACATGTGTATGAAACACGTGGCATAAATGAATTCGCTTTTTAAGGCACACTTTATCTACATTATTTTAAGTTTATTATTGATTACAGAAGATATGCAATATAAAATACACTGACGCACAATTACATACACATAACAATTCATGAGGGCACAATCCTGGTGAGGATAGCCGAAGAAATGAATCTCATGAGGCATACAAAAAGCCTTTTCCTGTTCTCTCCCCCAATGCCATACCTGTCCCTTAGCATCATGTACAAGGGTGCCAAAGTGCTCGATAAGTGGGGTAAAAACTTACCATAATAGTTCAAAAATCCCAGAAATGATTTCAGCTGGCTTAGATCTCGAGGAGTTGGCGCATCTCTGATAGCTCTCAGTTTCTCCTCCGTTGGTTGAATACCATTTCCCGAGATACGATACCCCAGGTACTCTACACTTGGCAGCAAGAATTGGCACTTTGACTCCTTCAGCCTTATTCCCACTTCTTCCAGCCTTGTCAACACCTGCTCTAGTATCTGAAGATGCTCTGACTCAGAGGTTCCCGTTACCAGAATGTCATCAAGATACGCATGCACATAAGGTATCCCCTTCAAAATACCCTCCATTGTGCATTGAAACATGGCTGGGGCGGAGGACACCCCAAATGGCAAGCGATTATAGCAAAACAGACCTTTGTGTGTGGAAATCGTAGCTAGCTTCCTGGATTCCTCATCCAGTTGCAGCTGTAGATAAGCATGTGCCAGGTCTAATTTGGAGAAAACCTTTCCTTTTTCCAGTCCTGCAAGTAAATCATCTATACGTGGCAGGGGATAAGATTCCACATTAGCAACCCGATTGATTGTTACTTTATAATCCCCACATATCCTGATACTCCCGTCACCCTTCACAAGTGGTACTACTGGAGTAGCCCAGTCAGAGAATTTGATAGCCTCAATGATACCTGTTTTCTCAAGCCTCTCCAGCTCTTGCTCAACTCTTCCACGTAAGGCATGTGGTACTGACCAAGGTCTGATAAACCGTGGTGTTGCAGAGGGATCCACGTAGAGCTTTACCATCACCCCTTTCACCAAGACTAGTTCATCTTTAAAGAGTTCAGAGTGACGTGATAATAGCTTCTGAATGCGGTTGTCCATGCCTACATGTATAGAAGTGTGAAAAATGCCCAGGTTTGGCTTTAATTTATACAGCCAATCTCTCCCCATTAGTGATGGCCCACTTCCAGCAACCACCAGAAGGTTCAGTGGTGCCACCATAACACACTGCAACTGAAACTTGCCCCTTTACTTTCAACTGCTCGCCAGTATACGTCCGCAGAAGGATAGATGTGTCCTGCAGTAGTGGGCGTCTCTGCTTTGGCCACAGCGCCCAGTAGGTTTTTTTGTTAATGACGGATGCTGCAGCCCCAGTGTCCACTTCCATCTCTAAGGGAGAGTCATTCAGCAAGACACGTAAGGTAACAGGTATCCTGGATGGGTCCTGCACCGGGAATAAGGTGTATGTATCCTTCTGGCCAGAATCCAGTTCAGGTTGTTGTTGAGTTCTCTGAGGTCTTCTTTACCTACCTCGACCCTGTGTGGGCTCCTAGTGATCACAAAAGTGTCCTTGTTTCCCACAATGGTAGCATTCAACATTTCGGCACCAATATTCTGACGCCTTGTGGCGGCCACCACAGCGGTAACAGGCATCTTGATTAGCTCGCGGCTGTGGAGTTTGAACAACGTGTACAGGTTCAGGGTCCCCCACAGGCGGCTGAATTTCCCCGGCACTCCTTTCCGCCAGCTCCGCCAACTTGGCAAGCTCGAATGCCTTGGCAAAGGTAAGATCTTTCTCTGTCAGCAACCAACGTTGCAATCTAGAATCTCGAACGCCGCAAACAAGTCAGTCCCGCAACATATCGTCTAAAGTCTCTCCGAACGAACAGTATTCGGACAGGCGCTTCAACTCCGTCACGAACTGTGCCACTGTCTCTGCGTCCTTCTGTATTCGCGAGTTGAAATAGAATCTCTGTACTGACACAGGAGGGGGGGGGAGAGACATGTTCACGCACCATTTTGACAAGTTGGACATACGTCTTGTCTGTTGGTTTTTCCGGTGACACTAGGTTGCGAATTAACAGGTAAGTTGGGCTACCACATACGCTTAGCAGAACTGCACGCAATTTCTCTGCGGTAGCGACGCCATTGGCCTGGAAGAACTGCTCCAGTCGTTCGCAATAGACCACCCAATCGTCCACCGCCGGGTCAAAAGGCCCTACTGTACCCAGGAGAGCCATGAACTTTTACCCTCGTCGCCACTGTGAAGTACTGGAATACCCGCGCTCGTGACCCAATGACAGCCTGTTTAGGAATCAATATCAGCTTAGAGCAGCGATAACAATCACACAGCTATAGGCACACAAATAACATCAGTTCGCGCCTTCGTCCATCCGTAAGGTATGCCAGCCTCCAAATGATCTGGTCTTCCTCTGCTCAGCGGTAGCTTTAAGTCCTTCGATAACTCTTCTAGAATGTTCTCAAGGGTTAACTAGGCAATTACAACTACACAATAAATGACAATACTTCACATTATTAACAATTTATGGCTTGAACGGGGTACTAGAATTCACATACTTAAATCTAGAAAAATAGACGTGCACATGGGGTAGATATGCTATTTGCACATACAAATATGAAAATAGCTTTGGCTTCAGAATCCACTTTATAATCTTCAATACATCGTCCACGCGGTAAAATAAGAAAGGGAAAATAGTGATCAAAAGTATGCCAGCCATTAAATGTATGCAGTAAAACATAACCCCGTTTTGAAATTGATGGGGGCAAATTTTTACAGAACAGTTATTTGTCCCTGTATCATACTTATATTAGCTTTATAAACTTTACTACAAGTCTTTGGTACTAAACTGTGCGCGATTGATAGAAATTACCCATAGACTCCATGTTCAATAATTTTATTACGCGTGTTACGGAATTCGTGTCCGCAATTGCTGGCCATGTAATTTCAACCAAGGTGTCCAGCTGGCTGCTACACAATCACTCTCTGCCTTCAACCATTTAAAGTGTCCACTCTGCCTTTGTATTCTGCACAGACCAGTAGAGCTACCATGCCGAAGTCTAGTCCGTGCAGAATGCATCATAACATGCCTGACATTGTCAGCAAACAACACATGTCCCTGCTGTTGTTGTTGTTAACTCATCTTTAACTGCTTCCAGCATAAATGCAGCTCCTGAAGTCATCTTGTCCCAACCAATGTGCTCGTGTATAAAAAATGTGGCCCAGCAGTATCCTGTTCTCCTAATGGATGCTCAGCAGCTTGCGGACAAATTTGAAGGGGCATTTGCTAGGCTTGGAGCATGTCACATTGGAGGATCGATCACACAGTGGAGTGGGAGAGGAGGTATAACTTTGGATTTGGCATGCTGGGTGAACAGGGTGCTGAATCGATTCTTTTGGGGGACATCTTCACTTTCAGTACCATAGCAGTGAAGAGATAGTTTAATGGATTGAAATACTGATTTGGCACAATATATCCTGTATACCGAAGTCACGGCAAACCAGCAGAGAGAAATACGATGCATTCATTGTGCACGACATGAATCAAATTACTGAAATTCAGTATCCACTTTTGGGGCACTTCTTCTCTTTCAGTACCATTGCTGTGAAGAGATAGTCTACTTTTCAATGGATTCAAATAATGATTTGGCACAATACATCCTGTATACCGAAGTCACGGCGAAACAGCAGAGAGAAAAACGATACATTCATTGTGCAAGACTTGAATCGACGTACTGAAATTCAGTATCCACTTTAGGGGCACTTCTATACTTTCAGTACCATTGCTGTGAGGAGATAGTCTACTTTTCAATGGATTCAATTTCTGATTTGACACAATTAATTCTGTATACCGAAGTCACGGTGAACCAGCAGAGAAAAAAACCATACTTTCATTGAGCTGGACTTGAATCGAAGTACTGAAATTCAGTATCCACTTTTGGGGCACTTCTATACTTTCAGTACCATTGCTGTGAGGAGATAGTCTACTTTTCAATGGATTCAAATACTGATTTGGCACAATATATCCTGTATACCGAAATCACGGCGAACCAGCAGAGAGGAAAAAAAATACTTTCATTGTGCAAGACTGAATCGAAGTACAGAAAATTCAGTATCGACTTTTTGGGCACATTATCACTTTCAGTACAATAGCAGTGAAGAAATAGTCTACTTTTCAATGGATTCGATTCCTGATGTGACACAATTAATTCTGTATACAGAAGTAACGGCGAACCAGCAGAGAGGAAAACGATACTTTCATGGAGCTCGACTTGAATCGAAGTACTGAAATTCAGTATCCACTTTTGGGGCACTTCTTCACTTTTAGTACAATAGCAGTGAAGAAATAGTCTACTTTTCAATGGATTCAATTCCTGATTTAACACAATTAAATCTGTTAACAGAAGTCACGGCGAACCAGCAGAGAGAAAAACGATACTTTCATTGAGCTCGACTTGAATCAAAGTACTGAAATTCAGTGTTCACTTTTGGAGCACTTATTCACTTTCAGTACCATAGCAATGAAGAAATAGTCTACTTTTCAATGGATTCAATTCCTGATTTAACACAATTAAATCTGTTAACAGAAGTCACGGCGAACCAGCAGAGAGGAAAACGATACTTTCATTGAGCTCGACTTGAATCAATATACTGAAATTCAGTGTTCACTTTTGGAGCACTTCTTCACTTTCAGTACCATAGCAATGAAGAGATAGTCTACTTTTCAATGGATTCAAATACTGATTTGGCACAATATATCTTGTATACCGAAGACTAGGCGAACCAGCAGAGAAGAAAACGATACTTTCATTGTGCAAGACTTGAATTGAAGTACTGAAATTCAGAATACACTTTTGGGGCACATTATCACTTTCAGTACAATAGCAGTGAAGAAATAGTGTACTTTCCAATGGATTCAATTCCTGATTTGACACAATTAATTCTGTATACAGAAGTCACGGCGAACCAGCAGAGAGGAAATCGATATTTTCATTGAGCTCGACTTGAATCAAAGGACTGAAATTCAGTATCCACTTTTGGGGCACTTCCTCTCTTTGAATACCATTACTGTGTGGAGATAGTCTACTTTTCAATGGATTCAAATACTGATTTGTAACAATATATCCTGTATACCGAAGTCACGGCGAAACAGCAGAGAGAACAACGATACATTCATTGTGCAAGACTTGAATCAAAGTATTGAAATTCAGTATCCACTACTGGGGCACTTCTTCACTTTCAGTAACATAGCAGTGAAGAGATTGTCTACTTATCAATGGATTCAAATCCTGAATTAACACAATATAACCTGTATACCGAAGTCACCGCGAACCAGCAGAGAGGAAAACAAAACTTTCATTGTTCAAGAATTGAATTGAAGTAGTGAAAATCAGTATCCCCTTTTGGGGCACTTCTTCACTTTCAGTACCATAGCAGTGAAGAGATAGTCTACTTTTCAATGGATTCTATTCCTGAATTGGCACATTATAACCTGTGTACCGTAGTAATGGCAAACCAGCAGAGAGGAAAACCACTCTTTCATTGTGTGCAAGACTTGAATCGAAATTCTGTGTCCACTTTTGGGGCACTTCTTCACTTTCGGTAACATAGCAGTGAAAAGATAGTCTACTTTTCAAAGGATTCAAATCCTGAAATAACCTGTATTCCGAAGTCACGGCGAACCAGCAGAGAGGAAAACGAAACTTTCATTGTTCAAGAATTGAATTGAAGTAGTGAAAATCAGTATCCCCTTTTGGGGCACTTCTTCACTTTCAGTACCATAGCAATGAAGAGATAGTCTACTTTTCAATGGATTCAAATACTGATTTGGCACAATATATCTTGTATACCGAAGACTAGGCGAACCAGCAGAGAGGAAAACGATACTTTCATTGTGTGCAAGACTTGAATCGAAATTCTGTGTCCACTTTTGGGGCACTTCTTCACTTTCGGTAACATAGCAGTGAAAAGATAGTCTACTTTTCAAAGGATTCAAATCCTGAAATAACCTGTATTCCGAAGTCACGGCGAACCAGCAGAGAGGAAAACGAAACTTTCATTGTTCAAGAAATGAATTGAAGTGCTGAAAATCAGTATCCCCTTTTGGGGCACTTCTTCACTTGCAGTACCATTGCAGTGAAGAGATAGTCTACTTTTCAATGCATTCTAATCCTAACGACCTTTTCATTGTGCAAGACTTCAATCAAAAACGAATCAAAATTCATTATCCACTATTGGGGCACTTCTTCACTTTCAGTAACATAGCAGTGAAGAGATAGTCTACTTTTCAATGGATTCAAATCCTGAATTAGCACAATATAACCTGTATTCCAAAGTCATCGCGAACCAGCAGAGAGGAAAACAAAACTTTCATTTTTCAAGAATTGAATTGAAATAGTGAAAATCAGTATCCCCTTTTGAGGCACTTCTTCACTTTCAGTACCATAGCAGTGAAGAGATAGTCTACTTTTCAATGGATTCTATTCCTGAATTGGCACATTATAACCTGTGTACCGTAGTAATGGCGAACCAGCACAGAGGAAAACGATACTTTCATTGTGCAAGACTTGAATCGAAGTAATGAAATTCAGTATCCCCTTTTTGGGGCACCTCTTCACTTTCGGTAACATCGCAGTAAATAGATAGTCTACTTTTCAAAGGATTCAAATCCTGAATTAACCTGTATTCCGAAGTCACGGCGAACCAGCAGAGAGGAAAACGAAACTTTCATTGTTCAAGAAATGAATTGAAGTGCTGAAAATCAGTATCCCCTTTTGGGGCACTTCTTCACTTTCAGTACCATCGCAGTGAAGAGATAGTCTACTTTTCAATGCATTCTAATCCTAACGACCTTTTCATTGTGCAAGACTTGAATCAAAAACGAATCGAAATTCAGTATCCACAATTGGGGCACTTCTTTCACGGACAGCGGCGCATTTACGCGCCGCAATAATTTACCGCGGTTGGGCAACGGCGCATATATGCGCCAGCAGCTGTACTGCTTTACTTCGACGGGTGTAGAAATGTCAAAGAGAGCAGATCTTTCGCGAAAGCTCCCGTCTGACGCACAGTATCTGTTGGAATATATGGATACAGTGCCCAGCGATAGTTCAGACGACGATTTTGACGGCTACTTATCGGACGAACAAGGTGCTGATATTGATGACAGTGGTTCGTCGGAGGAGGATTGCCCTGAGCCGTCGAATTCCAGTGAGGTGTATCAGGGAAGGCAGCAAAGTATGTGCTAATGTGCTCGCTAATAAATGGCTTCACGGCACCTCCCCCCAACACCAAAACCCACAATACCCAACCCCCATAATAACACCCACACACATTTCCGCAATTATCCACACACGCTTCAATAGCACCGTTTTCAGGAACACCAGGGATTGTTCCCAACATGAGTGGGAAAACTGCACTTGATTTCTTTCATTCATTCTTCGATGAAGAGGTGAAAGAAATCATTTACACCCAAACATGTAAAAATGCAGACAGATACCTTACTGAAAATAAGGAGTTCCTGAGAAGCCATCCTTCTGCTCGAGCCCATGATTGGGTGAAAGCACCAATGTCCCCTAAGGAGGTGGATGCACTCCTGGCAATTTTCATCGCGATGGGACACAGCGAAACCGCTATCCGGAGACGGGTTGCAACGGTGCCCCGTCACTTTCGATCAAGACGGACTTCCACGTAAATTTCACGGAAACGTTTAGTGACGGTATCCGTGTATTTATGAACGGTAATCGACGAACGCTACCGCACGGTACCGCGTACCTCCACTATTATTGACGCATGGTCACGTGATACAAGTAACTCCTTCCGAATTCAAAAAATGAGCGGCAAGTGACGTTACTGTCACCACTGCGGGGAATACGTGTGTAGATCTACATTTATTGAACACCAAATGCTAGTAGAGTCGTTATCCAAAGCTGATAGTTCTCTTCAAGCTAAACAACAGCTTCCTGCGGAAGGTATGTACGTATCGTATATCATACACGTGCACCGATTATGTATGCATATGCGCAGCTGCATACTCGATTCGCGAGATATAGCTAGTGCTGAGCGGTAGCTATTAGCAGCTAATTGTATCCTTTTTTGTTATACAGACGTACCGGGTACCGGTACTATGGCAGACAGGACAGCATATAGAATACCTCTCCGGCTCTGAGTCAGATTCGTCATCAAGTAAAGAATCTTTACAGCAAGGACTCCATAACTATAAATGGCACCAGTTGCCTGTGTGTGTATGTGATGTGTGCCTCTGTGTGAGATGTGTGCCACTGTGTATGTGTGCCTGTGTGTTGATGTGTGCCTGTGTCAATGTGTGCCTCTGTGTAATATGTAGCCTTAGTGATGAGTGCCTCTGTGTGATATGCGCCTCTGTTTATGATACATGTGTCCCTGTGTGTAATGTGTGCCAATATGTGTAGCCTGTGTGTGATGTACACATGCCTCTGTGTGATGTGTTCCTGTGTGTGATTTGTGATGTACACGTGCCTCTGTGTGATGTGTCCCTCTGCTCTGTGCGTGATGTATGCCTCTGAGTAATGTGCACTTGCCTCTGTGTGATGTATTGCTGTGTGTGATGAGTGCCCGTGTGTGATGTTTGCCTCTCTGTAATGTGTAGCCTTATTGATAAGTGCCTGTGTGATGTGTTCCTCTGTTTATGATGTGTCCTTGTGTGTGATGTGTGCCAATGTGTAACTTGTGTGTGATGTGTGCTTGTGTGTGATGTGTAACCTTAGTGATGAGTGCCTGTGTGTGATGTGTGGCTGTGTGTGATGTGTGCCTCTGTGTGTGATGTGTGCCTCTGTGTGATGTGTGCCTGTGTGTGTGATGTGTACCTGTGTGTGATGTGTGCCTATGTGATGTGTGCTTGTGCCTGTGTGAGATGTGTGATGTGTGCCTGTGTGATGTGTGCCTATGTGCGATGTGTGCCTGTGTGTGATGTGGCTGTGTGTGATGTATGCCTGCATGTGATGTGTGCCTGTGTGTGATATACACATGCCTCTGTGTGATGTGTGCCTCTGTGTGATGTGTGCCTATGTGTGATGTGTGCCTATGTGTGATGTGTGCCTGTGTGTAATGTGTGTAACCTGTGTGTGATGTGTGCCTGTGTGTAATATGTGCCTATGTGTCATTTGTGCCTGTAGCCTTAGTGATGTGTGCCTATATGTGATGTGTGATGTATGGCTGTGTGCTATGTGTGTCTGTGTGCATACCTCTGTGGGATGTGTGCCTGTCTGTAATGTGTGCCAATATGTGTAACTTGTGTGTGATATGTGCCTGTGTGATGTGTGCATGTGTGTGATGTGTGCATGTGTGTGATGTGTGCCTCTGTGTGATATGTAGCCTTCGCGATGAGTGTCTATGTGTCTGTGTGTGACATGAGCCTGTGTGATGTGTGCCTGTGTGATGTGTGCCTCTGTGTGTGCCTGTGTGATTTGTGCCTATGTGTGATGAGTGCCTGTGTGATTTATGCCTGTGTGTCATTTGTGCCTGTGCGTGTGTATGCCTGTGTGTGATGTGTGCCTGTTTGTGTGATGTGTGCCTGTGTGTGATGTGTGTCTGTGTGATGTGTACCTGTGTGATGGTGCTTCTGTGTTATGTGTGCCTGTGTGATGTGTGCCTCTGTGTGTGATGTGTGCCTGTTGATGTGTGATGTGTGCCTGTGTGATGTGTGATGTGTGTCTATGTGTGATGTGTGCCTCTTTATTATGTGTGCCTTTGTGATGTGTGCCTGTGTGTCATTTGTGCCTATGAGTGATGTATGCCTGTGTGTGTATGTGTGCCTGTTTGTGTGATGTGTGCCTTTGTGTGATGTGTGCCTGTGTGATGTGTGCCTGTATGATGTGTGCCTTTGTGATGTGTGCCTGTTGGTGTGATGTGTGCCTGTGTGTGATGTGTGCCTGTGTGTGTTTGTAGCCTTAGTGATGAGTGCCTCTGTGATGTGTGCCTGTGTGATGTGTGCCTGTGTGATGTGTACCTGTGTGATGGTGTCTCTGTGTTATGTATCCTGTGTGTGTGTGCCTCTGTGTGATGTGTGCCTCTGTGATGTGTGCCTATGTGTGATGTGTGCCTATGTGTGATGTGTGCCTATGTGTGATGTGTGCCTATGTGTGATGTGTGCCTATGTGTGATGCATGCCTTGTGTGATGTGTGCCTGTGTGTGATGTGTGCCTGTTTGTGTGACGTGTGTGTGGCTGTGTGCAACATTATAGAAGTACTTCGTTCATTCTTTACATGTGTAGGGATAAAGGATTATGTCTTCCATCCTCACTCAAACTAAAACTGATTCCATGTACATGTTGTATGTTCTGCATTCTTGTATTGGACCTTAATGAATCAATTTCAAGGCTGATAAAAGATTTAAATCGCACATACATGTACTGGACTGTTACCTCATTGCCATGGCAACACATCGCATACCAATAACAAGCGGTATAAGCTCGCTAATTGCAATTGATTGACAGTTGCTGGTTAATTCAACTATAACTGTCCCTTGACCAATTCACGTGACTATTTTAATAATAGGTTTTTGGCGGGGAAACAGTGGTGTAGCCGATGGATGTTACCTATTTTATCGCAACCTATTTTGGCGCCAAAGTACAACGTGCATCAGCGCAGCAAAGAGCACCATATGGTAAGCGTTTCGCTATCGGCCTTTGTCCTCCTCTATAGCAACTTTCAGGTTCAAAGATTGGCGTGGAACTTATGGATCCGAATAAACTTGTTGATTCGCCACATACTGATGATAAGACATGAGTGCTGCGTAAGTGCCATTTTTGGGGTGTCGAAGATATCACAACCACTTTTCTTCCATCTACAGGAATAGGTTGTAACGCGAACACATATTAGTAGGTGTAACGTATTATTGGTACGTTATTTAATTGTATTTCCTCTACCCAGCCACCTTTATTTTTTTTGGCTTTGGAACGCAATGAGGTATGTACAAGGGTCACTTTTTTCCTCATCTGTGACTTTTTACACAAGATGAACGTTTGATGACGTGAGTGGCTCCACGTTTGTGCCAGTGTCATCGCGCGCAGATTGTCAATACCGGCGCAAATGTGTAAGCAAGTACTTCTGTGGTTCATGCATTCATGATTGATGCTACACATAATTATCTTTCAACAGAACGGAATCCGGCTTTTTGCCTAATGTGGAGACCAAGCAAAACTGACACTTGCTCTTCCTTTTTATATGCATTTGTATTTGTATATGGTTTTTTGAAGAACTAACCCTGAGAAAAGTGAATGGGATGGTGCACGTATACGATAAAGCTGCATGGATAGAAAGTAGAAGCGGTACCGCTGTAGTACCGGTAGCCAGAAATCCAACCTTACGTACCGACGGTACGATGCGGTAAAAAGCGAACCGCCTTTAACCGTGGATTTCCCGGACTGACGGATTATAACGTTTAAAGACGTGACAGAGCGACGGAGGAGAAGGACGTTGCCGTCCACTCTCCGTCCACAGACGGACCGTTGGTATTGATATCAACGGTATCCGCCTACATCTGAGTGACGGGTAAGGTCACGTGATGAGACGTTACCGTCTCAATGTAATGGTTTCGCTGTGGGAGTAGTAGGTCTACCAACGCAGAGGTGAGAATACTATCAGCTATGTAGCATACATTCATCATCTTACTCAAACTGATAGGAGTTACTGGAGCTCACAATGGCCATTCAATAATGACAACATCAGCTCCATTATGTCAAGCCGGCGTTTTGAGTTGCTGATGCAATTCTTTCACATCAGTAGCCCACCAGAACAGCCAACAACTGACAAGTTGCAGAAGATCCGGCCTGTAATGGATAGAGTGGTCAGCAATTATATGGCTGCATACATACCAACCAAAGACCTGTCAGTTGACGAAAGCATAATATCATTCAAGGGTAGGCTCTCGTGGGTTCAGTTCATGCCCAAAAAACCCCACAAATGGGGACTCAAAGCCTGGGTGTTGGCTGACGCTTCCAATGGCTACGCATGGAACTGGAAGCTTTATACAGGAAAGCAAGGCAGGAAGGAGGGTGTTGGCCTGGCACACCATGTAGTGATGTCCCTATCGCAGCCATTGGAAGGAAAGGGTTACCACTTATACTGCGACAACTTCTACACCTCCCCACAGCTGTTCGCTGACCTAATAAAGGCTGGGTTTGAAGCATGTGGCACTGTACGGAAGAACAGGAAAGGCCTGTCAGACACCTTCCAATCTATAAAGCTGTCAAAGGGAGAGGTGTACTCGGAACGAATTCTAGATGACAGCGTTCTTTGTCTCAAGTGGCAGGACAAACGAGATGTCCTCCTCCTTTCAACTCTGCATGACGAATCATTGGTAGACGTACAGAGACGATCAAGGCTAGTGAATGGAGGGATTGAAGCTATCAAAAAGCCAAAGATGGTGCATGAGTACAACCAGCATATGGGGGGAGTTGATCAATCGGATCAACTTATAATTTACAATGGATACTCACATCGTCAGGTAAAATGGTGGAGACATGTTTTCTTCCATCTTTTGGATCTATCCATAGCAAATGCAAGTATCCTGTATAACATCACCAATGCAAAGCCACTTACACAGATGGACTTCAGAATAGAACTGGCAAAAGGTCTACTACAAGGCCACACACGACGTCAGGGAAGGCACTTTACTGTGTCCCAGGAGTTGCCACTTCGGTTGACTGAGCGTCCTTTTGCTGAGAAGGTGGACACTGACACTCCACATGGTGGTCGACCCAGGTGTGAGGTGTGCAGAGCTAGGGGAAAGAAGAGGTCACAAACCAAATACAGATGCAAAGTTTGCAAGGTTCCCCTTCATCTTGAAGACTGCTTTGAAACCTATCATACAAAACTAAACTATGGCCAATTGTAAACAGATGCATCGTAGTGCTAATCATCTTATTCTGTAAGCGCACTAATGAAACTCATACACTTATTTCTTAGTCACACAAGGCACATTCACCACACACACAAGGCACATTCACCATGCACACACAAGGCACATTCACCATGTACACAGAAGACACATTCACCATGTACACACAAGGCACACCCTCTAAGCTCACACCCTCTAAGTACACATTCACTAAGCACGCACAAGGCACACACACAAGGCACATTCACCATGCACACACAAGGCACACCCACTAAGCACACACAAGGCACATTCACCATGCACACACAAGGCACACCCTCTAAGCTCACACATGGCACACCCTCTAAGTACACACAAGACACATTCACTAAGCACGCACAAGGCACACACACAAGGCACATTCACCATGCACACACAAGGCACACCCACTAAGCACACACAAGGCACATTCACCATGCACACACAAGGCACACCCTCTAAGCTCACACATGGCACACCCTCTAAGTACACACAAGACACATTCACTAAGCACGCACACCAAGCACACACAAGGCACATTCACCATGCACACACAAGGCACACCCTCTAAGAACACACAAGACACATTCACTAAGCACGCACAAGGCACACACACAAAGCACATTCCCCATGCAAACACAAGGCACATTCACCATGCACACACAAGGCACACCCACTAAGCACACACAAGGCACATTCACCATGCACACACAAGGCACATTCACCATGTACACACAAGGCATACCCTCTAAGCTCACACAAGGCACACCCTCTAAGTACACACAAGACACATTCACTAAGCACGCA
This sequence comes from Ephydatia muelleri, assembly GCA_013339895.1. Taxonomy (NCBI): domain Eukaryota; kingdom Metazoa; phylum Porifera; class Demospongiae; order Spongillida; family Spongillidae; genus Ephydatia; species Ephydatia muelleri. The sequence continues at coordinate 2,831 of JABACO010000635.1, read as the reverse complement.
CAAGGCACACACACCAAGCACACACAAGGCACACCCACTACGCACACACAAGGCACATATTCACCATGCACACACAAGGCACACCTACTAAGCTCACACAAGGCACACCCTCTAAGTACACACAAGACACATTCACTAAGCACACACAAGGCACACCCACTACGCACACACAAGGCACATACACCATGCACACACAAGGCACACCCTCTAAGCTCACACATGGCACACCCTCTAAGTACACACAAGACACATTCACTAAGCACGCACACCAAGCACACACAAGGCACATTCACCATGCACACACAAGGCACACCCTCTAAGAACACACAAGACACATTCACTAAGCACGCACAAGGCACACACACAAGGCACATTCCCCATGCAAACACAAGGCACATTCACCATGCACACACAAGGCACACCCACTAAGCACACACAAGGCACATTCACCATGCACACACAAGGCACTTCACCATGTACACACAAGGCATACCCTCTAAGCTCACACAAGGCACACCCTCTAAGTACACACAAGACACATTCACTAAGCACGCACAAGGCACACACACCAAGCACACACAAGGCACACCCACTACGCACACACAAGGCACATATTCACCATGCACACACAAGGCACACCTACTAAGCTCACACAAGGCACACCCTCTAAGTACACACAAGACACATTCACTAAGCACACACAAGGCACACCCACTACGCACACACAAGGCACATTCACCATGTACACACAAGGCACACCCACTACGCACACACAAGGTACATATTCACCATGCACACACAAGGCACACCCTCTAAGCTCACACAAGGCACACCCACTACGCACACACAAGGCACATTCACCATGTACACACAAGGCACACCCACTACGCACACACAAGGCACATATTCACCATGCACACACAAGGCACACCCTCTAAGCTCACACAAGGCACACCCTCTAAGTACACACAAGACACATTCACCATGCACACACAAGGCACACCCTCTAAGTACACACAAGACACATTCACTATGCACATTCAAATTAGGGGCAAACCAGGGGGCGGATAGGGGGTGGGATGATTATAATCACAGATAGAGATATATATTACTATCTGTCACAGAGTGGCGATGGTGCCAACCTTCGATCCAAAGAGACGTACAGCTCTAGACCACGTGAGGGCGCTTAATTACTATGGGGTCCTATACACTGTGCTACAAGTTGGATATACGATAGTGTATACTCTGCGTATATGCTAAATATACACACGAATATACACATGCTATACGCGAAGAATACGCATTGGTATATTTTGCGGATAGAACCAGAATCGCATGTCGTATATTTTGCGTATACTCGATACTATCACGTGCGCTTATTGTGGGTTTGTTAATACATCTCTCCGTGCACCATGACCGCTTCCGTACGCAGTACATATTTGGAAACGTCTCCGAATCAGTTTCTGTATACTAGCTCGTTTCTATTTGTGTACTCATGATCACATGATCAAATTTATAATAAAATTAGGAATACAATCGATAAAGAAGCAGCGACCAAAAACATAAAATGCGTTAAAACGTTCAAGCTTTCTCTCGTATCATCCAGTGTTGGGCAGTTGGAGGAGTGGATGCGTCCAAGAGCGGTCCTTCAATTCTCTGCTTCTTTGGATGGAGCTTCGAGTTGCTGGTTCCGTTTATTCGTTCATCCAAGTCATCAATGAAGTCATTTCAGTAGCCTATCAGAACGCCACGACGGACGGCGACGTTGTAGAGTTTGAGCGTTCTGGTCGTCGCTCTCCTCTTCTGACATCATTGTAGGCTTGATGTCACCCCATAACTGCTTCTCGTCCTCCTTCAGCACTTGGCACCGTTTCTCCCACAACTACAGCAGAAAAAAAGCATCACGCGACGTATAGTAAAAAAACTAGGACGTAAGAGGCCTACACGCTGTTGGCGGGATCGCTTGACACGCCGAGAAGCTGAATCGTTTGATGTCAGAGCCCTCTTCAGAGTTCTCTTGTAGGTAACTAAACCAGCTACAACAGACAAAAGCCATTTTGGTGAAAAGTAATGCACAGAAAATACCTTTAACTGTGGCAATTGGGCAGTGATCCTTATCGAACTCGGCCGCTATACCAGGCTTACGATCTTCTTATTGAATTCACTATCAATTCTGCCACCAATGTATAAGAAAAGTACAGAGGGTAACAGACCCTAAAGTTACCCTTCGTCAAGCCGAAAGTGAAGTTCTTCTCCCAAATTGTTATACACTTCTCTTATACGACCCTGATAAGGTAAAAATAAACATTGTAATGAGATCCTAACTCCACTTGCCTGTATTTCAGTGGGGGCTTTGCGGGTGCGTGTGTGGCGCGGACTTTGGTGGGGAATCGCAGCGGTGGCAGTTTCATCTGCCTGCTGCAACACATCCACAGCTTCATTATGCCTCTCCAGTGAAGAAACACGGTCCGAGTAGGCTCTGGATGTTTTGCTCAATAGCCGATATGCGTCCCAGTATACTTGTTTGAATTGAATTAGCAACGAGTTGGTGCATCCATCCTTTCAGTTCCTCCATCTCGTTTCTACGACTGGTACCAGTATTGCCACATTCTATTACCTCCCCAGGATACCAAGTAGTCCGCGAATGCACAGCAGGTGGGCTGGTGGGGTGCCGTAAAATGCACTGGTAGAGGCATCGCCATTAAGCCTTCTTGGCGTAACATGACCATGCTGCTATGATCAAAATCATTAACCACACCGTGAATATGCTACTAACCTGACCAGTTCTTTCTGGTGTGTCGACGCCTCTTTGACTTCGCGGATGAACATTC
>JABACO010000634.1:25000-26359 GCA_013339895.1 Ephydatia muelleri | reverse complement strand
CCTCCTCCTCCTCCTCCTCCCTCCTCCTCCTCCCTCCTCCTCCTCCTCCTCCTCTCCGTCCTCCTCTCCTCCTGCGCTCCTGAGTAAGAGCTGGTTTCATAGCATGCGTTGTAACTCCATTAATTATCGAATTTGTAAAACGTTTTCTATCGTCATCTCCATAGTGTATTTAATACTACCTCTTCGAATGGGCAACTGTCCTACTGGGATATGTTGGATATATTGGATGTTAAATAGTTTTCCTTTTACAAGGCTACCAAACAATGAATTCAATGCACCTTGTTAACAAGCAGCAAGAGAAATATCACATGCACACAAACCCCTCCCCCCCCACAAAACAAAAACCGTACTATGTTCGAAAGCAAAAATTCATATGCTGCTGAAATCGGCATCATTCTCAAAAACAGTACTGAGGAACACATTTGCTTGCTTCTTTCTGGCATTGCCAACAGTAAGATTTTCTCCCGAGAGCAGGTTCTAGATGTCACTAAATCAGTATCTTCAACTGCTACACAAATGGAATGCTGCCTTGGGACGTAGCACGTACCCTGCGATATGTTTCAGCATTGACTTCAGTTTTGTTAATAGATAATATCTCCCACATTCATGGACATTTTGAGCAGCTTGAACTGTTGGTTCTTTCCCTTTTATTTCTAGGAGCGAGGAATTCCTCTAAATAGTTGGTCCCAGGTGTTGGCACTCTTGTGTCTAACCTTGTGTACTGACTGTAAGGAAGCGTACGATGTAGTGCTGGTGGCATGCACCAATTTTGAAATGACATGTCATTGGTATTCATGAGGTGGTGTACAAGAGTACAAGGGGAGACAAGTGTGGTGAGGGTAAGACAACTGGAGAGACAAGTGAGAAAGGGTGGGGCAAATGAAGAGATGAGTGCAGGGGGGAAGGTCTGTTAGTGAGGGGGACTGCTGTGGTGGATTCAGGGGAAGGAGTGGGGGCACAAGTGTAAGGGGAAGATGTGGGTGGTGTGTCCCGGCCCAGGGCAGCTAGGAGTATGGGGAGTGCTGTAACCTCATTGGGTATGAGGTGGAGTCCCAGCAGCTTTGGAATTTTTTTGTTTTAGTTCTTTATTTATTTTTTTATTCAGTTTCAATAAAATGCCTGATGTATGGGTGATTTCAAATGCTGAGCATTTAATTATATGATTAGCTGAGGAAAAAATATGCTGAGAAACCAAGCTCAAATCATAAAGCCAAGCAATGACTGAGGTTTCACAGCTGAAATTACTATCATACTTGACTAAAACTTTTATCCTGTAAGCAGAGGATATAGGGTAGGATCTGTGTGCCTGCACAAATTGAAAAAAACTATTATTGGGAATTATCATCCCTGGTATCGAAA
>JABACO010000634.1:0-20000 GCA_013339895.1 Ephydatia muelleri | reverse complement strand
GCTGTTACGTTCCCTGAAGGACATGATACGTTTGTCAGTCCTCTGTTGCTCAGCATACTCCAGTTGTGCACTGCCGCCGGCCATAGTGTCGTGATATCCTCCACCACGCACCGTAAAGTACTGGCTAACGTTTCGAAGTGCTCCAAACAGGTGAGTAATACATTCACCAACCACAGTAACGCAGCGATGAACAACGATGACAAACCCTACAACATATGCATAACGCAGATTCAGAGAGCACATTGCAAGCCAAAATTAACAAATGTTCGTTGCAGCAGAGATATCTATATATTATCTCTGGTTACTCCTCCCCACCATCCACTGTACTCCCTCCCCATCCCACTGGACTCCTCCCCACCATCCCACTGTACTCCTCCCCACCATCCACTGTACTCCTCCCACCATCCCACTGTACTCCTCCCCACCATCCCACTGTACTCCTCCCCATCCCACTGTACTCCTCCCATCCCACTGTACTCCTACTCCTCCATCCCACTGTACTCCTCCCCACCATCCCACTGTACTCCTCCCCACCATCCCACTGTACACCTCCCCACCCTCCCACTGTACTCCTCCCACCATCCCACTGTACTTCTCCCCACCATCCGGCATATATCTGGCTGAGATTGTAGCCTCGTGCCAGCTGCTTCATAATTACTGGTATGAAAAGTGGGATGGTGCGGAGGAGTACAGTGGGATGGGGAGGAGTGCAGTGGGATGGTGGGGAGGAGTACAGTGGGATGGTGGGAGGAGTACAGTGGGATGGGGAGGAGTACAGTGGGATGGGGAGGAGTACAGTGGGATGGGAGGAGTACAGTGGATGGTGGGGAGGAGAGCAGTGGGATGGTGGGGAGGAGTACAGCATCCCACTGTACTCCTCCCCACCATCCCACTGTACTCCTCCCCATCCCACTGTACTCCTCCCCACCATCCCACTGTACTCCTCCCCATCCCACTGTACTCCTCCCCATCCCACTGTACTCCTCCCCATCCCACTGTACTCCTCCCCACCATCCCACTGTACTCCTCCCCACCATCTCACTGTACACCTCCCCACCCTCCCACTGTACTCCTCCCCACCATCCCACTGTACTTCTCCCCACCATCCGGCATATATCTGGCTGAGATTGTAGCCTCGTGCCAGCTGCTTCATAATACTGGTATGAAAAGTGGGATGGTGCGGAGGAGTACAGTGGGATGGGGAGGAGTGCAGTGGGATGGTGGGGAGGAGTACAGTGGGATGGTGGGGAGGAGTACAGTGGGATGGGGAGGAGTACAGTGGGATGGGGAGGAGTACAGTGGGATGGTGGGGAGGAGAGCAGTGGGATGGTGGGGAGGAGTACAGCATCCCACTGTACTCCTCCCCACCATCCCACTGTACTCCTCCCACCATCCCACTGTACTCCTCCCCACCATCCCACTGTACTCCTCCCCATCCCACTGTACTCCTCCCCATCCCACTGTTCTCCTCCCCACCATCCCACTGTACTCCTCCCCCCATCATCAGTTTCTATAGAGTCTCAGTGGTTTTTCATTGCAATTAAAATGCTGTTTCCTGTTTGGAAAACCATCTCACTTACATCACCATAACCACACTCACCTCACCCTACCTTGTCAGTAACCATGTGCATGCATCATATCACCAGTATCTAACAACTTACATTTACCTGTAATAAACAAAGCTTCTCATTGCAAACATTCACTTGTCGTGTACCATTAAGTAGCCCACAGTGTGTAATGTGGTGAGTGGGATGGTAGGGGGAGTACACATTGGTGTTGTAAACACATTCTGCAATTGCAGACATGTCACATGGAGGCATATGGTTTTTGATGACATATATTAGGACACACCTTATAGTGTGGAATCATTAGCATCAAGAGGATTGTTGAGACACCTTCAGTCAAAAGCAGCTCCACCCCTTCTGCATGTAGTATGCCACGCCTCCTTCACAGGTGTGTTGTATTGTGCTAATCTGAATAATAACTGACCACTCTTCTTTTCATTATAAATTTCCTCTTTCCATCCTTTCAAATACTTGCACCAAAACTAGTTTATACCCTACACAATCTACGTGCATGTTTTAGAGTACCTTGTCAAGTCATTGCCCATCCTTTGATCCTATGATTAGCAATATTGTGAAAGAGGAGGAGGGATGTTTATGTAGGAAGTCCTCATGTCATGAATCTAGTGGAGTCTAGTGGTCATCTCTAGAACTTCACAACCTTCAAGAAGTGGTTTGGGACAAGTAACGAAGGGGTGGGAAGAGGAATGGGAGGGGTTATCTTTCAGACCACTTCACGTTTACAAGCAGCAGCATAATACAACATGCATGTGAAGGAGGCGTGTTGTAATACATGAAAAGGGGGTGGAGCTGCTTCAGGCACTGAAGAGGTCTCAACAATCCTCCTGATGCCACGATAAGGTGTGTTCCACTGCCTCTCATCAAGAAGTATAGCATATCCTTCCATGCTGCATGACTAATGAGCTAGTGATACGTTGTGATGAGAAACTTATAGGTTACAGATGCCTGGGTCTCCTCCCAATCCTGTGGCTCTAAATGTTCTCACAACAGCAAACAACCTCTCATGAATACTCAAGGTCACTTTACTCCCACCTGCTCTTATGCTCTCCCCCATACCACAACACTCCCTGCTCTCTTGTGGTGTTCTTGGCAGTGGTTCATGTACCTGTATGTGCCACGCAAACTAGGACTGGAAAGTGATGGCTGCCCTAGGCCTGGTCCTTGAGCAAGTCAACCTCTGAGTCTACAGATACGTGTGTATTTATGTATGTTTGTGTGTGCATGTGTGTGTGTGTTTTTTTAAATGTTTACGGTATTGTGCAAACAGCTAGGAAAGGGTGCGGTTTGGAAGTAAAGGAAGACATTTATATAATAGTTCTATCATCGCAGCCTATCACATATCCTATGGCACTATATATGGTTTTTGATGAGATATAAGGACACACCTTGTAGTGTGGAATCATAGTATCAAGAGGTTTGTTGAGACCTCAGTGCAAAGCAACCCCACCCCTCTTGCATATAGTACAACGACACGCCTCCTTCATATGCATTTTGTGCTGTGTTGCTGCTTCTATGAGTGAAGTAGTCTGAAGATAACCCCTCCCACTTTCTCTTCCCACTATTTTCAATCTCTTCACCACCAGAACTAGTTTAAGTACTTCACTAACTACATGTGCTAGTTGTAGAATACCTTGTCCAGCCCTCGCCTTTGATACTATGAGTAGAGATATTGCAGAGTGTGGGAGGAAGTTGGGGGAGTAGGAGTGGAAGGGGGATGAGGAGGAGGAAGAAGGGGAGGAGTAGGAAGAACAGGAGGGAGTGGTAGTGGTGGTGATAGAAGTCTAAGAATAGGAGAAGAAATGGAGGAATGTAGGAAATTCTCATGTTGTGAATCTCTCGAAGTAGTGGATCATGTCATAACATGTTAATTACCTCACTGCCCTCAAAAAGTGTTGTGTTGATCTTAGACTGTTGAAGGCTACATGCTTTGTGCAGATGACTGCCATCACACCGGTCTTAATGGGTCAAGTGTATCAATCAAGTACATAAATCAAAAGTGTGTTGTGGAGATGTGTGTATGCACATGTATCTGCTGAACATTGCTTGTATACAATTCAAGTATGCAAGTCAGTTTATATGCCACAATGATGTGGGTTTATTGTTTATTTGGGGCTGGGTTAAATTGAGTTGAGTAAGATGAGTAGCCAAATTACAAATGCAAAACGTTTCGCATGTGCGCGTGCACACACACACACACACACATGCACACCACATACACACACGCGTGCACACACACACACAATGCACACACAACCCCACACACACAACCACACACATGCACACCACATACACACACGCGTGCACACACACACACAATGCACACACAACCCCACACACACAACCACACACACGCACACAAACACACACACACAACCACACACAAACCACACACACATGCACACACACACACATACACACACATACACACACATACACACACGCATGCACGCACACACACACAACCACAAACACAACCACACACACACACACGCACACACACACAACCACACACACACACATGCACACACACACATACACACACACATAGGTCCAAAGACAACGCCAGGGTATCAGAAATTGATTCAGAAATGCTCGCCTTACTTCGTCCACTTCTTTTCTTTTAAAATGGATGCCTTCTCTTATCAGAGCATGCGCATCAGGGTTCTCAAACTTCTTTCTCACTCTACTGGTTATACCACCATATAAATAGCTCCTGATCCGTGTTATGAAATAAGGCAACAACAAGGGGGTGAACAGAGCACTAGGAAGGGGATGGTTATAGACTCCCTCCGCAGTTTCGTCTGTTACATTCAAGATGAAAAAAGCAGTTTCATTGACATAAGAACATATATAGACAATTGACGAAAGAGCTGTTTCGAAGGATCCGTCATTCGCTGTTACGTTCCCTGATGGACATGTGTTAAATGATACGTTAGTCAGTCCTCTGTTGCTCTGCATACCAGGCCCGTTGAGAGCCAGGTTGGGGCCCGAGAAGGACGCTCATGGGGGCCCCCCTGGCCCTGTAGGCTGAAACTATCAGAGATAATCTATGCGATATCTCTGCTACATTGCATTGTTCTAAAACATGCAGGCTGAATGATTAATGGACTAAATTTAATCGATTTTATCTCAGTGCGAAACGTTCGTCCGGCGCCGCGACTTTAGTTTGGCAAGGTCAAAACCAGCAACACTTTCTTTGTTGCAATCTGCTGCAGGATCAGCCCCACTCGTGATCGTGTCTGCAGGAGCAGGACAGCTACTTAAGTCGACTTCATCGCCTCCATGTACAAAGTCAAGATGTGAAGAAGACGATGAACCACCTCCCCTGTACATGCACATGCATCTAGATCTGTTACTGTTTCAGGCAGAACAGTCACATCGTCAGTTTGATTTTGGGTTGATGTACATGTATCTACAGGGCCAGGGGGGCCCCCATGAGCGTCCTTCCCGGGCCCCAACCTGGCTCTCAACGGGTCTGGTATGCAGAGCAACAGAGGACTAACGTATCATTTAACACATGTCCATCAGGGAACGTAACAGCGAATGACGGATCCTTCGAAACAGCTCTTTCGTCAATTGTCTATATATGTTCTCTTGTCCATGAAACTGCTTTTTTAATCTTGAACGTAACAGACGAAACTGCGGAGGGAATCTATAACCATCCCCTTCCTAGTGCTCTGTTCACCCCCTTGTTGTTGCCTTATTTCGTAACACGGATCAGGAGCTATTTGTATGGTGGTATAACCAGTAGAGTGAAAAAGAAGTTTGAGAACCCTGATGCGCATGCTCTGATAAGAGAAGGCATCCATTTTGAAAGAAATGAAGTGGACGAAGTAAGGCGAGCATTTCTGAATCAAACTGATACCCTGGGTTTGGTGGGTGTTGTCTTTGGACCTGCAGGAACAGGCAAGTCTAACGTTGTGAGGACCGTATTCCGCAAGGAGGTAGCGGGTGGAGAACCTAAGGGCGTAGAAGGTGTGATCTACATGGAAATTGGATCTCCTAGCCAATTTCCATACCATCTGGCTAAAGCATGAGGAGTTCCCGTAGAGCCTAGCTGGTTTGACGTTGCAATTTCAAAGCTCTTTCCTGCATGGAAGACGCATCTCACCCTACCCTCAAACGATAAAGACGCTTTGGCCTTAGTCTTACCAGTTATTGCAGATGGAGGCAGGGAGTATAAAAATAACCACAAACACAAACACATTCCCGTACCTGCTATTTATTGATGGAGTAGACATTCTCGCAAAGCAGGAAAAGAAGTTTGAGAACCCTGATGCGCATGCTCTGATAAGAGCAGGCATCCATTTTGAAAGAAATGAAGTGGACGAAGTAAGGCGAGTAAGGAGTTTTATATTTCTCCACTCTAACACAACCTCTGCCATATGTGTAATGCATGACTGCTATACAAGTAAATAAAAACATTCTCTAACAAGAAAGTTGTTGGTATTTTGGGTAATTCCATGCCAAGTGTACGCAACTTTCTGCATGTCGGTCTCAAATTTCTCCCAAACTTATTTTATGGGTAGGGGGTCATGAGACATGACTAAATACAAAAAGGTCACCACCTAGAGGTCTGCTGTCATGGAGATATTATTGGACATGATTGTGACCTTTTCCTTGGACACTGTGTTTTTGATGCCATGTATTTTGTGTACCCTTCACATCTCACAATAAATGTAGCATTAAATAAAAGCTCCTTCATGAAGGTATTATGAGGGATGTTTTTAAAAACTTTATTAAGTGGGTGTGGTGAAATAATTTCCGTCGTTCTAATTAGATAACAATTGATCTGCCATACCAAATTCTACCCTTTAAATGTCACAAAAAGTCTTCAATATGGAGAGGTTATATGCAAAATTTGGAGGTGGGATGGCACTGGTTTAGGATGTAGCACATGGAAAGATACTGATTCCAGCTGTATTGGCCTGTTCCAACCTAAACACATAGGTTTATGTTTTGAAAGGCTATCAAAACATCTCTGACCTAACATAACTGTCATAACCACTGAGGTGGAGGGTTGCTGGGAAACACTGGCATACAAAGAATACAGTATAGATACTTCCCCTGTCCCTTCCCTTCCATACATGCACACACAGGTAAATATATAAACACTTTCACTACTTGTGATCCTGAAGTGCTTGTGTTGCTTAGTCCATTTTCATTGTCAGTAAGAGTGTATGTTTGTCCAGGTAGGTTGTAGGCTCAACAAAAGTCAGAATGACACTGATGTGCACTGTAATATGTCAGCTTTGTGAGGATAGAGAAATGACCTGCTAGGCCCACGTGGATGAAGGAATGACAATGTCACTTCCTGCATTTCAGGATTAGTTCCTGTCACACAGGCAACCCACCAGGCACCATCGTAGATAGCAATCACATAACACACATATTTCTTTGATGTGACACCACAACTTGTACAGCTTTGGTGTGAAAATCACAGCTTGCACTGTACTCCCACACGTGTAGTGTGCTAGACATAAAGCAGACCCAGTTACAGGGCATCACTTTTAAATTCATCACCACTGAAGAATGGGGCAATGAAGAAACCTTGCTGCAATTCCAAGGCCAAAACCATAGCTGGTACCCAAAGGTTGCACAGCTGCTTTGTACCTGTTGACACTAGCACACTGCAAGTCCACACCAAAGCTGTACAAGTTGTGGCATCACATCAAAGAAATATGTGTGACGTAAAAGGTTATGTGACTGCTATCTATGATGGTGCCTGGTGGGTTGCCTGTGTGACAGGAACTAATCCTGAAATGCAGGAAGTGACATTGTCATTCCTTCATCCACGTGGGCCTAGCAGGTCATTTCTCTATCCTCACAAAGCTGACATATTAACAGTGCACATCAGTGACACTCTGACTTTTGTTGAGCCTACAACCTACCCTGGACGAACTTACACTCTTACTGACAATGAAATGGACAGAGCAACACAAGCACTTAGACAGGTCACAAAGGACTGTACACAACACACCATGCATGCTTTACATGTGAAGTGAATGGCAGATCCCTTACATGCGTGCTGTACACATGTTGCATGTACATCTTCCTATAGCTTTTTAATGCTAGTGCAATACAACATGCCATCACATACCTTTGGGTGGTAGTGGTAGTTCGGTGACCCCGCTTCCTCTCGGCAGCACGTTTAGCCAATCGGACAGCGGGGTCATTCCAATACCGATTCCTTTCAGATGCCTTAATGGCAGCTGAATTGTCCTCGTATTTCTGCCTTTTAGCAGCGCGGTTCTCCTCGAGGTCCTCTTTATATCGCTGCCTTTTAGCAGCACGGTTCTCCTCGAGGTCCTCTTGATATCGCTGCCTTTTAGCAGATTGCTTAGATTCAATATCTGCGTTGTAGCTGTCGCGTACAGAGGCCTTCTTCTTTTGGGGATCGGCCTTGTAGCTGTCGCGTACAGAGGCCTTCTTCTTTTCGGGATCGGCCTTGTAGCTGTCGCGCGTACAGAGGCCTTCTTCTTTTCGGGATTGGACTTGTAGCTGTCGCGTACAGAGGCCTTCTTCTTTTCGGGATCGGCCTTGTAGCTGTCGCGTACAGACTTCTTCTTTTCGGGATCGGCCTTGTAGCGCGCTCGGGCTTTAGCCTTGGATTCATATCGTCTTGCTTTTGAAGGTATTCCGCTCGTTGCTCTCTTCTTTTGATTACGCGAAGGCATTTAACTTCACTAGCCAAAGTATCGAATAATAGGAACACCAAATAAATTTCGTGCAGGTACTAGGTTGGAGTGCAAGCTGTTCATTGAACAATAATAAACCAAATAATAACTTCATACCAATTCCTATATAGAACTTGCTACCGCATGAGGTACTTCTTCTAGGTGTCTATATGACCTTAAAGGATAACGTGCAGGTGATATTGGTGCTATTGCCGTTCTTCAAAACCGTTTGTAGCTCGTGTTATACCTTCCTAAGGAAGAAGAAGACGACGACCAAGAATTATTTTGGGACTGGGCACGAGAAAAATGAATTCGTTTGTTTCTCTAAAAGCACATCGTTTTATGACAAACTGTAGATCTTTGAGTTCTCGTTCCATCGCGACAAAGAGATAAGCGATCCGTTCCTCCGTTGTCCCTCCAGACGCGAGTGAAGTGATTTAATCAATCCTCAATCAATCCTATATAAGTATATTGAACCTGCTGCCGCAGGTTCAGATTCTTCTCCACCATCCCACTGCACTCCTCCTCACCATCCCACTGTACTCCTCCCCACCATCCCACTGTACTCCTCCCCATCATTCCACTCTACTCCTCCCCCACCATCCCACTGTACTCCTCCTCACCATCCCACTGTACTCCTCCTCACCATCCCACTGTACTCCTCCCCACCATCCCACTGCACTCCTCCCCACCATCCCATTGTACTCCTCCCCACCATCCCACTGTACTCCTCCCCACCATCCCACTGCACTCCTCCCCACCATCCCACTCTACTCCTCCCCACCATCCCACTGCACTCCTCCCTACCATCCCACTGCACTCCTAATGGTGCATTGTACATCTTGTGGGACAGATGTTGTGGCTCGAGCTTACAACGTGCACCATTGTGGTCAGCATAACAAGCCACAGTTAATGATAGCAGCACAAGTTGTACATGAACTTCATCAAAACAGCAATACATGTACAATACATATACTCAATGTACACTATACTCCTCCCCACCATCCCACCATTCATACCAGTATTATGAAGCAGCTGGCACGAGGCAACAATCTCAGCCAGATATATGCCCACATGTGCATGCCTATCCCATCGCTTGTGCACAGCAATGACTGCCAGCTCACTCATTGAACACACAACCCCAATAGAAGAGCACGCAATCACGTATTCCTAGAGAATCCAAACATATTGACATACAAAAGCACAAGGAAAACAAAATAAACTTCTTTTATGCGTTACTGAGGTAGGCCAGAATGACTTTATTTTGAGGAAGTGGACTCGCATGTGTCCAAGGAAAAACCAAAAACAAAGCATAAGGACAAACATATCATTTGGGGGAAGTAAAATCCACGCAAATTGGGAAACTTGAGTGTGTTACTGGTGTCAGCTTCCTCATGATCACATGACCTCAGCAAAGTGCCCATATACCAAACAGACTGTAAACTAATGGAACAAGTATTCGTTTTAAATTGTAATACTTAAAATCTTACTATCATAATTACACTTGCCTGATGCACATGTAATGTTGATTTCCTTTCCATCTGCAATCACATGATTACACACATAATTTGCCAGCAGACTTGAAAAGCTCTTATTTGTTTCTTTGAGTCAGCCTTGAGAAACTGAAGTAGGGAGCTTGAGAGTTGCTCCTATACTTTCCACCTGATACCTTTGTCTCTTTGTTCCCTGGTTGACTCCTTTTAATGCTGTCCTCTTTTGTAGATATCCCACACAACGTCCACTAGTTTGCATAACTGCATTTGCTTCTTTCTCCAAGGCAAGAGCATATGATCTTCCTAGTGGCTTGCTAAAGGCGGATGCATGGTGGCTGGGCAGAGCATAACTGCTATATAGTTGCATCATTAAAAATGGCTTGATAGCCTTGGATAGGAGAATTCTGATTTCATTGTTGTGACGGGTCGTTAGAGGACTTTTAGTATCGTGGCTATGTTCCCTCTAAATCTCTCTCGCATCCATTCCAAATTTGAGATAGAAAACTTATTAAGATAGCAATAATGCACTGTTTTAATTTTCGGCTGTACCAGTAGAAATTCACTTTGGCTGCGCACAACTATGTTTGCATATAATAATGGATACTACAGCTAACGTATCCATGACATCATCTGTGTACAGAATCTAATTCACACACAACTATGCGCCTATAAATGTATTTCTATACAAATGGCATTACACAACTGCATGGAATAAAGACTCGTCCCATCATTCAAGTGAGTGCCGACATCTTCACAGCATGTGAACTGTGAGCACCTTTCCTAATGTAATCATAACTGTTTCCATGACACTGGATGGCAATGTTATGTGGAGCAGCGCTGAAGTCTTCATGTTTTGGTATCATGTCATACACAATATTACTTTTCTTTTCAAGACCACTCCGTTGTTTTGTTTTACGTACGAGTATTGAATTGAACACTGCAAGGAAATATTTGGGAAAAGGCACATGAATTTGTCATACCTGCTGGTGCAATAAAACAATTAAGAGGGGGGGGGGGGGGGGGGGGGAGGGGTTGAGATTACAAGGGGGATGGGGGAGAGAGATTCATGTATTCACTCAAAGCACATTCTTACAGCTTTGTTTTGCATTTCCACATTACTAGGAGATAAAGAAATCATTTCACGGGTTCCAAAAGGAGTGTAAAGAGAATTCATAACACTCAATTCCTAAATGAAATATGTGTGGCAAAAACGATTTCATCTTCGATTCAAAGTTAAGGAAACGTTTGCTTTTGCACACAAATGCACAACTACCCTCACTCACTTTCCCAGATTTCTTGGTTGTCAATAGATTTGAACTGGGTCAAACATTGTATAATGCAGTGCCCAACGATTAGCTGGCTTGCACATATTGGTATGCATATCACTTACCCTAACTCACACATGCTGACAGAATATTTGTCTTTTGATATACTAGTTTTTAAGCACTTCCTTGATCGTTTCTTCCAAACACATAAACAACACACCAGGAGGAGAAACAGCAGTGTAAAAAAGCTGAATACACCAGTGATAGGCAGCATCAGATCTGAAAGAGAACAGACATTGGTCATGGAGTTTTGGCAAGGCAAACCACATGCCTGGCTGTGATTGTGAACTCATGCCAGCTGCTTCATAATACAGGTATGTGTAATTGCAGTTTGTTTCTGATGTGTTTCGTGCTGATACATTACAGTGAAGGGTAGACCCATCCATCGCCATCAGACCATACAGGTCTACAGTAACAGTTCTTTGGGCAGAATTGGATATATTGGCAATTGAGAGTGAGGAGTAGGATAGACAGCATACAAGGCAGAAGTGGGGCAAATTATCCAGGAATGTGCAATTGATCACAATTTTGTATGTGTCTTGTAACTGGACTGCTGCTTGTACAGACAAATCGTTATGAAGGAATATATCTGGGATAAAGAACAAAAGAAATATAACATAATTTAAAAACGCTTTGTTATCAATATATACATTGTGTGGACAATTATTCATAATGTTATTGTGGGCTGCAGCTTTTATTGAAAACAAAATATACACATTTGGATTTATCAACAGAGATTTTCAACTCAATGAGACTTATGCTACAGTTATTGTAAGGCATTAATTTAATTTTACCGCTAATTGAACTGCCATTGTCAAACTAGACAATGTTATTAGTATCTATGCATCCTACAGAACCCATGCACATAAGGTACCTCGAACATTTTGGTTAGTTTTGAAACTGAATTCAACAATTGCATCAGTCGTTTTGAACTCAATACATGTAGTTCCATTATTGATGACAGTAGCCGATGCTTTGCAGTAGTACACATGATTGCTTGTGAGATTAGTCACTGCAGCACTGACCACCACACCCCTCCCAGCTACAGACATGATGGGATAGGACAACCGATCACTGCCACAACACACCAAGCAGTAGTAAGGCTGCCCATCCAGGAATGTGCACGTTATAGTAGTGGTGACAATGGACGGATTAGTAATCACTTTTAATAGGGCGCTCCTAGAAGCTTGCACAACAGAAGTAAAGGATTATAGGTTATAAAGTAGTTATTACGGATTGACCTTTCCTACCCAAACTCTCCACTTGATCACTGAAAGGACCTGTCCTCAGACCACTCACAGATGCCATGGAGACAAAGTACTTTGCAAATGTCACATTGATAACGTCTTGAGCAAAGTAGCATGAACTGGATTCATTTTCACAATGATTCATGGAAATCTGAGGTACACTGAAAATCAGGCCATCTTCAGAGGATACATTGAGGATGTAATAGCTATTGTTGTCTGCATGTAACTGGATGGGATACATTATATCAGCACAACGCACCAATCTGCATGCTTACCTGACTTGTCCAAGTCACCACTAGGTGCATGGACTGCATGGTTATATTGATCACATGAGTAGCATGAATGTCTTGTGGGGGACTGGGCACTGTACGGGTACAGATTTTAGAGGCAACATTGACTTAATAACAAGGGTTTGAGTTGCTCACATGTCCAACTCTTAATGACAGTTTCATTTCTACCAGCACAGTTGGAGGCTTCATATGTTATGGTGTAGAGAGTGTCGCTGACAAGATTATGAAAGATCAAGTGACTTGTACTCCAAGGGCTGGATATGTCAACACTTTGAATGACATTTGTTTCCATTTTGACAGTAACGATTCTTGCTGTAAATTCTCCAGCATTGGGAGATACAGATGACATAGACCATTGTACTTCTATCTTTGTACAGCCAGTTGATATCACTGATATGTTTGGAACATGAGGGGCAGCTGATTGTATGAAAGAGATTGTTTTAAAAACAGTAAGCGCATCAGTGATATCATCTTGATATATAATCAGGTTTGTACATGCTAGGATTTTAATGCACAAATATATGTAAGCAAATCGATGCGCATTTAATACATTGACCAACCTATAACTGATATAGTTGCAGTGGCAACAGGGAAGTATCTACTCCCATCATAGTTAATACATTTTATTTCTGTTCCATTTAACCGCTGTGTTGCAACAACAGACAATGAAGAGTTAACACATCCGGAGCTGGCTACATTCTGTGCTGTAAATGGTCCACAGGTACCATGTTGAGAGCTAGAGCTGGGATTGCAGCCACCATACTTAGGTTGAAGGAGGGCAATCCTCTCATTGTATTCTTTGTTTGTGCATGTTTGATTTGGTAGCAGCCATACTGTGAATCCACGCTGTACCTCAATGTTACAGATGAAATGGACCGTGGTATTTGGACAAAAAACGGCAGTTGGGCAAGTGGTACCATTACTGAATTGGCAAATCATGTAGTCTGACAAACCTAGTGAAGAAATGTTAATATGTGGTATCAATAGGTAAGTAATTATTACTGCACTCACAGTGTACATTTAAAGTATACGGTATTACATAATTATGATATTTATTTTTTCGACTCACAGACATGTACGATAGATAAGAGGCACATGGTCCAGAAATTCATATGCATCTCCTTCGAATGATGGATCTGTAAAAGATTCGTTGACAGCGCAATAAGACATGAGGGGGCTTTCTCTCATGACGCTCTTATGGACCACTCATTTGAACAATATATCGTCAATTCAAATGAGCGTCCTGCGGTATGGCGATGAGTCAACTGTCTGCGTATGGCATTCGTTCATGAACGCTTATACAGTAGGGTAGATGATCCAACTAAATAACTCAAAGCTAACCAAACAGAACACACATAGATGGGCCTATAAGTGCTTTGCATTATAAATGTTCCAGAGCTATACACATAGAATAGCAGAGCGCCTAAGCTGCTTTTTCCCCCCCCCCGTGCACAGTTAACGCTAACCTTCCTCTTCACGGCCACTTTCCCACGTGTCTGAATCCAAAGGAGCTTCGGCCTGAAGCGGCAAAATTTCCAATGGTATACAATGGTATCCGGAAGAAAGTCTGTAATCATCCGGCTGATCTGATTCAGACGCTTGGGAAACCGACCGCGTATCAGTATCTTCATCAGAACACCTGCTATCTTGCGCTGATGTCTGCATGGGATCATATACAAGAAAAACGCCTCAGAGTTTTGAAAATTAAACACATTATCCCTCTCATGCAACTAGTAATTCAAACAAACGTACATTCCGAATATTGCAGTGTATAGCTAATTCACTTGCACTTTGCATGGGTCAGATATTTACGGTTGCATTGAACTGCTTATCACATGCCTCATACTAGAGTGAACGGAGTTCAGATACGGTCGTACTGCTAGAAAAAGCACTCACTCGACAGAGCTTCATTGTTACGAAATGTCCAATGCTGCTTTATACAATAGTCACAGTGATCAATTCATTGGTTTTTCCAAATTCTTAATCGTTTTCTCTTATTTTGTGAGAGATTGAAGCATTCAGAATCTGCTATATACATGTATAGTGCTTTATGACTAGCGATCCTGTCACGTGTGGATAATGTTATCAGAAAATAAATGTTACATGGGGACAATGTTATTAAATGGAATCCTGTACAACTCTCATCATTTGTTCTAGGTGACCAATTGCATACATTGAAGAGCATAGTGCAATACAAAAAGCAGTTCCTCTATATATGGTGCTGTCACAAAGTAAAGTGACACTGCTATGATGACATCACCACTTCAGCTGCCTTGACGCTATCATCACACAGTCCAGCAAGGGGACTGGTCTCAGCACATGGGAGGGGGGAGCCTTCCTTTGATACTGTGCTGTAACCGTTTTGACTGTCTGGCAAAGTGACCACTTTAACTTTCTTGGTCCTCACATATGAGTATGGAGAGGTACACTGCAAATGGAGGAAGTGCACAGCATGATGAGACATGCTGTATGAACTGTCTTATCAGTGACCATTTGGTGAATGCAAGGAATCCCGTTCTGCACTTAGCTCACACCCATGAACCATATAGATAGGACAAGCTCATGTGATAGTACCACAGCATGTAGCTCACTTGCTCAATTTCTCTTTCGCTCCTAGCATCACTGTGCTGATCTCCTTCTATGGCATTTGTGGCACATTCGACATGTTGCTGCTTTGAGGTGTTGTAAAGGGAGCTGTACAAAGCCTTCACACGTGCATCAGGAACGTCTGCACTGTCCTGTAAGGGAATGACGTATGGGCTCATTTGATGGGCAGCCATGTTGGACATTCAATAGATGGTGTATGCTTGTGTGGGGCCTCTGGTGCATGTATGATGCACTGATGGTTTGATACACATTTCTCTGACCTCCAAGCATTTCACATCTTCCATGCAGGTATGCAAACTTGTGTCTTTTGCGTCAAGGGAGGTTGACCTGAATTATCGTGTAAGACAAAGTGTATGTCAATTTTTAATCCTCTAATGATTCCCCACCTCAGAATTGTCTGCACACCATCCGTAGAATAGTTGTTGGGTTCACTTCTATAGAAAGCTGTGACTAAAGTTACCTTTGTCTGTGCTTCACACAGCAAACACAACGAGAGATCACAATTAAAAGTACCAATGACAGCACTGGTACTATACCAAATGATAGGAAAGGTAGGAAAGCTTTATTGTTTTGTTCTGAATAGAGAGATGTAAACAAGATAATTGTCTTTTGCTTGAACAATCAATGTGATCCAATGCATTTTGTAAGATACATTGGAGCACATTAAATACAACAGATGGCTTCTCACCCAAAACACTCTTCACTTCATCACTGTGAGGCCCAATCCTTGAATCACTTATAGTAGCTATGGAGATGAAGAAGACTGATGTGTCGGTAGCATTGAAGTCAACGGTAAATTGGCACATGGTGGTATCACAGTGATCTGAGGAAACTAGAACTTGATTGAGAATAAGATCATCTTTGGATGACACTCTCATGACATAGGTCAACTTGTTGTTGCCTACCTATAGATAGTACAGTCAACAATGCTGTAATATTAGTACCCATTTCTCTGCACCTACCACTGGAGTCCATGTCACTTGCAAGTATACAGTACTTGGGGTAGAGACCACATGATAGGCATGAATATTCTGTGGTGGACTGGGTACTGGAAAGGGAGGGTAATATGTATACTGTAGATGGCTTCATAGCTTCTTACATGTCCACATATCAATGGTGGCACTACTCCTTTCAGCACAGTTAGATCCTTCAACTGTTATGGTGTAGAGGGAGTCACTGACCAGGTTATTAAATGTCATGGAGCTTGTGCTCATTGTGGTTGAGATGCTGTTTGTTTGACTGACTGTTGTCCCTTTCTTAACACTAACAATGACAGTAGTAGGTTCTTCAAGTGACGTAGATGAAACAGACTATTGAACAGCTATTTTTGTGCAGCTGGGTACCACTGACATGTTTGGTGTATGAGGAGGTGCTGTATAGTGTTATTATAGTAATGTGATTACTACACAGTGCACCACACCTCAAAGGTGAAATATTTGCAGCTAGCAATGACACAAAAACTCACAATAATATAATTCATCAGCACAAGCAGCACCGATGGTTGTCACATGCATCGTTCAAAATAACATCAGGGTGGTAGAGTAAGAAAAAATGTGTGAATATATTTCTATGCTTTCTCCTTACTTACAGAAATATGGGTTACGTCACGAGTGAAAGAGGTTTGTGAAAAAAAAACAAACTATGTGTATGACATTTCAAAGCTAATTTATTTATTTGTTGTAACTTATTGTATCAATGAACAGTGCTTCCATTTAAATTTTTTGTGTGTATTGAATGTATTATTTATAATTATTATTTCAAAGCTAAGGAATAAGGTCTTGGATGTATGCAGCTTATTAACGCTTCAGATTTAATCATTCTAAACGTATTCTCCTCAATTATAAATGTGCAGCAAAAATTATCACCAGACAGCTACACTTAACACTAGTTTTGATTTAATTCATTGCTCATCTATATTTTCATGACTAGTAAACTATAATATTATTTGAACCAAGGAAAGGAGGAGAGAAGAGGAAAGAGAATGATGGAGACATTCCAGTCCTTCTGCATGAATCGATTTAGTGGAACCTGTGACGATAACTCACCCGAGATAGATATGGTTGCATTTCCTATGGGAATAAGCTCATTCCATCATAGTTCATACATCTTATTTCTGTTCCATTAACCTCTGTGTTGCAACAACAGACAATGAAGAGTTAACACATCCAGAGCTGGCTACATTCTGTGCTGTAAATGGTCCACAGGTACCATGTTGAGAGTTAGAGCTGGATTGCAGCCACTATACTTGGGTTGGAGAAGGACCATCCTGTCAATGTTTGCGCATGTTCCATTTGGTAGCAGCCATTTTGGTGAAACCAAGCTGTTGTGCCTCAATGTTGCAGATGAAATTGAGCGTGGTGTCGGACAAATTGCCTTTGAGACCACTGGTGCAATTGTTCAACTGACAGACCAGGTACTCGGGTTTGCCTGCAATAGAATGGGTATTCACCTGAAGTGTCACATAATCTGCACCTACTACACGGACTGGTTTCTCAAGATGGTATGAAAACACAGAACTCAAATCAACTAATGCATTTCATTGCATGCTCAAAATGTAGTAACTGCTCTAGCTTTTGTGAATAGGATCATCATAGCAAATAGGAACAATATGTCTTTTGCTCAAGCTGATTTTCTTATCATCAACACTAAGCTAATATTTGAACGGTAAAAAAGCCTAGTATGGCACATCTTTTATTTACTTACTCTTTTAGATCAGTGAGTGAAATCATGTTACAATAATTCTTGGCCGGATTGAAGGCAATTCTGCCGATTATTTTTCCATTAATTTATAGTTGTGTGATGCATAAGCAATGGTGCCTTCAGTTATGTCTGAACAATTATTAAGAGGCTTACTGCAAGTGATTAAATATAATTTTCATCCCGGAGCTTATACATCGTGACGCATACATGTATGTACAGTGGAGAAAACGTAGCCCCGCGTTCCTAGAATGGAAACTTACTGTAGTGCTGTAATAGAAGCATTGACCAGATCTTCAGAAGCATGTTCTGCATGTGCAGCAAAACAAATGAGTATTTATAACGAATGACACATGCTTTTTTAATACACCTTTTCCGATAACTATAAAATGATATATCTGAAATCTGATTTTATAGCGTTTGTAGTCATGCTGTGGGATATTTTACAACGTTAATTGCTATAACGTATATCGCGCAAGAAAGGTTCAGGAGCGTTCCTTTTGCATTACGGGCGTCAATCAAACATATCGCGTTTGGTTGCTCTTCGAAGTGTTGTGGCGTTGAGACAAATGCGGATTTGTCGCGGTGGTAGACATTTACAAAGGTATGTGAGTATTGTAGAGCATCATAAGTAGTTGAACGTGAGATCTTCATCAGTTATATATATCTTATCTCAAAAGGTTAGATCCTGTTTTATATCATATCTACACATCAACTCAAAGTCATGCAGTCACTCACCCGTTTTTGTCATGCAGTGCATTCTATTGATACGAAACCATCAATGAGGAATACAGCCTGTTACATCTGATTACGGCAGAAATAATAATCAATTATGTATGTTCAAACATACTGAAGCAATTTATACTCCGTATACACACGCGCATGTACTCATGCAGTCACAGAAGCACGCTAACTCCGACGAATTTTAATTAAATAACCGATTAAAATCTATATTGCGCCTTTATATTATGCGTGTATAGTTTTTATTCATAGTCGTTGATATAAGGCGAGTGCATGATTATTATTCAGATTAACTCTGGAGCTGATGTCTGTGATCTGACAAGAGATGACATTTTGGTTAGTAGGGTGCTTTAGTACATGCAGCATTCACTGGACAACACAACTTACAGGCATTGATTCAATTTGCTTTTCCGTATTGAGGTGCACTGATTGGTGATCAAAAACTATGACATCATTGAGAAGTAGATTGTGATTATGTAACCAGGGTGAGATTGACGAGGTAGAAATTGTTCTGTTGTGTAAGGAAATCTGAGAGGACAGACCATAAGTGGAGAAACGGAGGTTAAAAAAAAGAAGGTAGGATCTGCAGCTCAGTCGTTGCTATTTCCGCTGTGGGATTGAAGAGAAACCAAAGCGGAAACGGAGTTTAAGCATATAGAAACAGAGGTGGAAATTTATGTTTGTAGTGGGATTTGATTATAAAACTGGGATAGAAAAAGCTTTTTCTACGATAATCCTAAGTAAATCCTTACCTGGAAATACGAATTTCCATTGGGATTGTATCAAAAGCCGGACTGGATCCCAATGCGGAATTTAAGCCTCCGATTAAGGTTTATTCTTGGTTCCATATATGGAAAACATAATTTCTTCTTGGGAATTTACCGCAGGAATGTATAAGAGATTTTCAATTTCCACCAGTGGAAACAGCATGGAATCGTAAAATTCCGCTGCAAAACCCAAGGTTGCTTTTGTTCCACAAACCCAATGTTGGGAATATGAGGTGGAATTAAGTGACTCCGGGGGGTATTTGATGTCCGGAACACGAAATTTTTTCCTTCTCTTTCTCTCTCCTCTCTCTCCCTCTCTCCTCTCTCTCTCTCTCCTCTCCTCTCTCTCTCCCTCTCTCTCTCTCTCTCTCCTCCCTCTCTCTCTCTCTCTCTCCTCTCTCTCTCCTCTCTCTCTCATCTCTCTCCCTTCTCTCTCTCTCTCTCTCTCCTCTCTCTCTCTCTCTCTCTTCCTCTCTCTCTCTCTCTCTCTCGCTCTCTCTCTCTCTCTCTCTCTCTCTCATCTCTCTCTCTCCTCTCTCTCTCTCTTCCTCTCTCGTCTCTCTCTCTTCTCCG
>JABACO010000633.1:0-26393 GCA_013339895.1 Ephydatia muelleri | reverse complement strand
CACACTGACGAAGTCACCCTAGTCAACGTTTCAAGATCCCTTTGTGCCCTCGATGGATCTTCTCAAGTACATCATCTTGTAGCTCATCGGGGATTACAATTCGATTGCCAAACAGAAGGAGCTCATTATGTAATGTAATCTGTCCTCTCACTGACCAATAAGGTTTGATTGCAGAAGAAAGTTTATGCTTCTCAGGCCAACCTAATTTGGGATATATTTTATCAGGGTTCCTGTGATTGATTTCGTGGATTGGGACATACGGTAAATCTTAAGCTGAGGTTTAGTAGCTGGGAGGCCCAAAGTAATAGCAGCAATGTGACTCTCTACTTCCTCCTGAAGTGCAGTGCTGTTGTTCTAAGTAGTCTCAACTGGTACACGGGAGTGCGCATCAGATGTACGCATGAACTTGCCTGGCACATGTACAATGGGAAAGCTAAATCACAGCAATTGAAGTCGGAATCTTAACACTTGTGGGGGAAGGCTATCTAAGTGTTTTGAGCTAAGAAGTGGTCACTGTGATGCATGTTCCCTCTCTCCCAATTGAGGACAAGTACATGCACATTCACTGGCTGCGTATGACTTACATGTAGGTCAAGTGTAAGACCCACCATACTTTTTTTTTGTTTGTTTCTGAGATTCCATTGCAGGATTTGTGTTGTGCATATTTAGAAAGACAAAATACGATATTTTGGTGAATTATCCATGTTCCGTCTTTATAAACTAATACTTGATAATAACAAACTAGTCCAAGATGATACTTCACTTGTGACAACAGAATCTTGTTGCTAAATATCCTCTGTCTTAGATTCTAAAACAAAATACCCCCTAAGTTTTGGTTCCTGGAGGCAAAATAGTGCTTTCTGTAGACAAGTACATAAAATTCATTTTTCTTGACCTAATTACAGTATTCCAAGCTATAAATCTTGATTCATGGTGGACTTTTCACTTGTAGAAACAGATTCTGGTCCACTATACACCAATGTGTTTTACTGTGGTAAAATATATATTTTTTACCTTCAGTCTGTCGGTTCCTGTAGGATTTATATTATAATGGTCGTTGGTGCTCATTATACAATGGTTACTATTAACTATGGTGGTCAATGCCATATATGGCATTACTATTGTAACACCCTCGTTCGTTCCCCGGCCCATTTGGAAAATTTAATAAGCATCACGTTAAGGTTTAATTGCATAATTTGACCCAATTAACAATAACAGCTCGATTTATATTTTCAGCAAGATATTGTAAACTAACACCTAAAGTGTTCATACACAACTATAGATACGCTTGCATTTATGCATGTATGCCTATAAGAAGGCTTGTACATGAATACTACCCAACTTTCAATCCACCATTATTGTATGTGCGTGCGTGTGACACGCAAATACACTTACACACGCATATACATACACTCACATGTGTAGACAAACGTAAGCTTTCAATTCGCCCTTTGTGACACGCACATACACACGCATGCACTTACATGCACACGCACACATACACACACGCACACCCACACACAATGACAAGGCTTTTTGGAGATAATGGAAGGCATGGTATTATATTAGGCCAAGCCTGACAATGGGCATATCGGGGCACACTGGCATGCATACGTCGCGGCATGTGTGAGGGAGAGGGAGTCAAAGTTGTAGGCATGCAGCTACACATAGAGCCATGTGCATGTGTGTGTGGTAGAGATATGCAGATCTTCTACTTATAGGCTTTTCTAAGAGTGACTACAAGCCCTGACCTTTTGCTGAGCTGGTTACATGTACACATACCATCAGTTGCTTTCCAACCACTGGGGATTTAAGATTAATGCAATTATGAAATGTGGCACTGTGGTCATTATGCAGACTGTCTAGTGTTTGATTGGCAGTGTGAAAAAAAATCATTGTGAGATTGAGTACAAAGTACAGATGGTTAGTTAATCTCCTCCCCTTGTCCTGTAAAACAAGTGTCCTCACTCGCCACAATCATCTGTGTAACGTATTTGTTGAGTTCTGCCATCATGCCCGCCTTAGAGAGAGGGTAGAGTCGGGCAGCAGTCTTACACCTGACCTAAGCCATACCTGGCCAGCGGATGTACTTGTCCTCAATTGGGAGAGAGGGAAACATGCTGACTTTGACATCATGGTGACCTCTCCCTCAATCCCTTCAATCCTAACAGTATAGCAAGCCTGTCTGAAGGGGCTGCAGCAAAGAAGAGCTGAGACCAGAAAGCATAAAATCATTGACTCTAAGTGCTTGGAGTTGGGCTGGTTGTATACAGCATACCCAAACTATCTTTATATGTCAAATTTGCAAATGTATATGTATATACAGAGCACCATGCAACCAATTAGCCAAGCTTGAAATTGAGGCAGCAACTCTCCATAACGCATGCACACACACAGACACACATAAACACATACACACACATGCACACACACACATGCACACACACACACACACACACACACACCACACACAAAACACATATACCACAGCCGGATTGAAGCTTGGTAGTATACATGTGCATAACCTTGGGTATGCTTTTGTGCTGGTCATGTTTTAAAAGTGTGCTACTGTGTGAGATATGGAGGTGTTGTGGTGTAAGAGAGGAGGAGCTGTTGAGAGGGGGGGGGGGGTGTTGTGTTTGAGAGCTAGCAGACCATGGTATCGGAAGCGGGAAATTGGTGAAGTGCTCAGCCTCCAGGTACGTGTAGACCTCCAGATTACATCAAGGTGGTTTTAGTGTTATGTAAACTTTACCACGGGTGCAGACCTTACGATTTCTGTAGATGAGAATTTAACTCAGTCGCAGTCTGGCAGATCTCCCTTACATGTATTCCAAAGGCAAGAAAGTTCAACTTTATAATTTAAAAACCATATTGCTTGAGAGCCTGAAAAAATGTACGAGTACAGTTCATAGTCCCGTTCAGGGGTACCGGTACTAGTAGAGGCGGGCCAGGATTGAACGTGTGTTGGCTGAAAGACAGACTGAGGTGCGGCTATAAAGTTCAGTTACCACCTCCGACTTAGAACCATTTGTTATGACCAATCTGAGATCTGGTGCACGAGCGTTCTTACATTAGTTAACTATTCATGATGTAAGCATGACTTACTGCATTACGTAATGACCGCGACCGCAAGTTAATTTTTTTCCTTTTAGTGCAAATGCACATATCATTATAATTTTCCAATTTGTGTGATGCAATCGGAAAATATTTAAAATGCATAGATGTTCTCTTAATGTATTGGAATTTCTGGATATGTGATTGTGGAGCCGAGTATGGCTTAGGTTAGGCTGCCCGGCTCTACCATCACACCAAGGTGGGCACGATGGCAGAACTCAACAAACACCTTAACAGATGATGTTGGCGAGTGACGACACCTGGACAAGGGGGAGGATATTATATGCTTACTATGTACACCTAGTATGAGGGTGTACGGTAGTTTGAAACGTATAGGTGTAGATTCTAAAAAAATTACCCCTATTGAAAGTTTTGATTCCTAGAGGCAAAATAGTGCTTTCTGTAGACAAGTACGTAAATGCTGACCTAGTTACATTATTCCACCAGCTATAAATCTTGATTCGTGTTGGATTTTTCACTTGCGGCAACAGATTCTGGTCCACTATACACCAACGTACATTTACAGTGGTGGAAACATTAAACCTGTCAGTTCCTGGAGGATATATATATTATAATGGTCATTGGTGCTCATGATTCAATGATTACAATTTAAAATGGCGGCCAATACCATATGGCATTACTTTTGTAATACCCTCTCTCATTCCCCGGCCCCATTTAGAATAATTAATAAGCATCGCTATTTGACACAATAACAATAACAGCTCAATTTCTAATTTCTGCAAGATATTTATAACTAATTAAGACGTTTTTTTTTCATATACAAGGTCAGTTACTATAGTACGTATTACACTCGTGTGTGTACCGATACGCATGCGTTTATGCATGTATGCCTATAAGAAGGCTTGTACATGAATATGTACATGTATATGCGGTTTCATGTGCATGTAAGTGTATGCGTGTGTATGTGCGTGTCACAAAGGGCGGATTAATTGAAAGCT
This sequence comes from Ephydatia muelleri, assembly GCA_013339895.1. NCBI lineage: Eukaryota > Metazoa > Porifera > Demospongiae > Spongillida > Spongillidae > Ephydatia > Ephydatia muelleri. The sequence goes on along the minus strand of JABACO010000633.1, from coordinate 22,317 downwards.
TGCGTTTGTGAGCGTATGTATATGCGTGTGTAAGTGTATGCGTGTATATTTGTGTGTCACACGCACGTGTGTGTCACACGCACGTGTGTGTCACACGCACGCAAAGCTGAGTAGTATGCATAGTACATACCACGCACCCACACATTGTCAAGGCTTTTGGAGAAGGGCGTTTGGATATGGGAAGGAAGGCAAGGTATATATGTATTAGGCCAAGCCTGGCAATAGGCATACATCGGGGCACACTGGCATACATACGTTGGGGCATACAATTAGAGTGTGCGAGGGGGGGGGGGGGGGGGGGAGGAGAGAAAGTTGTAGGCATTCAGCTACATACCGGTATATACATACATGTATGTGCATGTGTGTGTGGTAGAGATATGCAGATCTTACTTGAAAGCTTTTCTAAGAGTGACTGCATGCTGTGACCTTTTGCTGAGCTGCTTACATGTACACATACCATCAGTTGCTTTCCAACCAATTGTGTTTTAAGATTTATGAAATGCAGCACTGTGGTCATTATGCAGGCTTTGTAGTGTTTGGCAGTTGACAAAAAATCTTTGTGAGCTTGAGTACAAAGTACAGGTGGTTAGTTGCAGTGTCCAATCTAACATCATGCAAAGGAGAGTTGATATATTTTGATTGATATATATTTTCTCGATTGCTATTCCCCATTCTGACCAAGGAAGAAAGTTTTATGTAATTGACAGAAGATACGAAGCAACAAGATTCCGTTGCCGCAAGTGAAGTATCATCTTGGACTAGTTTGTTATTATCAAGTATAGGATTTAGCTGTACATTATTAATAGCCCTTATTCTCGAAAATTTTAGAAAAACGGATCAAGGATAATTCTCAAAAATAAATCTGGGGAAGTTCCCCAGGAGGTTTCTCTTTTCATGGCAGGTGGGTCCTTGACAGCGCTCAGCAAGTTAAAGCCTGGTTGTGCCCCGAACATAAGACCAATTGCTGTGGGCGAGGTTCTGAGGAGGTTGACAGGAAAATGCTTATGCGCTGTCATTAAACAAAGGGTTATTGATTTTTTTGAGCCCATACAGTTTGGTGTGGCTTGCCCTATGGGTTCAGAAAAGGTCATTGATAGAATTAGAGCCTGTGTGGAAAAGTTTTGGAATGACAAGGATTATTCAGTTATGAAGGTGGATTTCAAGAACGCTTAGATGCTGTTCTACAGGAATGTGCAAAGCATTTTCCAGATTTGCTTCCATGGGTTGCCTGGTGTTATGGCTCTCACCCTTTTTTGTGGACACTATGGGTCAGCTAACATCACAATCAGGTGTGCAGCAGGGAGACCCACTGGGTCCTATTCTGTTTGCATTGGTTTTGCATAAGGTTGCTGGAGCTATTAAAGAGGATACTGAGTGCAGTCAACTTTTGTATAAAGCTTGGTATCTTGACGATGGCATCCTAGCGGCTAGCTAGAAATCTTCAATTCGTCGATCCTTGTCCCTTATACAGGAGTTAGGACCCCCTCTTGGTCTTTACGTCAATATCTCTAAATGTGAGCTCTATTGCCCAGGCGATACCCCCACTTTCCCATCAGAGCTTAAAGTATCCCATTTGCCTCATTTTGAGATCTTAGGGTGCCCAATAGGTGATTACATATACTGTGCAAACTTTATTGCCTCATAACGTCTCCAAGCACACATGCTGTTGCTCCAGTTTAATAATGTTGCTGCCACAGACCCACAAGTGGCATTAAATTTACTTCGTTTGTGTGGTAGCTTTTGCAGGTTAAGTTACTTGGCTCGTTCAACTCCACCTGATTTGGTATTGGACGCTTTCAAGCTTTTTGATGATGACATCCACCACTGTTTCATGGACTGTATAGGTTTCGCAACTTCTGATGAGGCATGGTGTCAGGCCCAGCTTGGCCTCAACAGTGGTGGTCTAGGTTTGTGCTCACTGTCCCTTCACTCAAGCTCAGCGTATATCGCTTCTGTCTGTTCCTCCAGTGTTGTTGATTCTGAAGACATACACCTCACAAATGCCATTGACCACTTTAATTCTCATCTTTCTCCAATCGAGAAACTTTCTGTCAATTCCATTATCTCCTCACCCGTCAGACAGAAGCTTCTGTCTTCTAAAGTGAATGACCATTGTTTTCAAAACCTTTTTGATCAATCCTCTCCTGCTAACAAGGCTAGGCTGCTATCAGTTTCAGCTCCTCATGCAACATCCTGGCTATCAGTTATTCCTTGCACATCCCAAGGTCTACATCTTGACCCCATTGAATTCAGGGTAGCTGTCAAGTGGTGGCTGGGCCTAGATACCTCCCAGGGCTCTCAATTTGCCTTCCGCCCTGCCCGCAGTCTGGACCCTGTTGGACACTACGCTTTAACATGCAAATGTGGAGGTGATTTTGTATTACGCCATAATGCACTCAGGGACACTTTAGTGCACTTCCTTCACTGTGCGCATGCTTCTGTCCAAGTTGAAGTTGGCGCTGGGCTCTTTTCCGACCATTTGCAGTCATGATATGCTGATATTCTGTTGCAGAATTGGAACTTTGGGAGGCCCGTTGCCCTGGACATCTCCGTTGTATCACCGCTAAACCCTTCTACTATAGCTGAAGCGGGAGCAACGTTTGGTGCAGTCCTTGAGGCAACGGAGAGCAGGAAACACCAGGCCAACGATGAAAAGTGTTCAGCTCTAGGGTGGGTCTCAACCCCTCTAGCAGTTGATTCCTATGGGGCTTGCAGTAAAGAGGCTTCATTGTTTTTTGCACAAGTTGCTGCTTGGCTTGCAATCCACAAGTCCCTGCCAAAGTCACAGGCTTCTTTCGACCTGTTCTCCAACTTAAGCATTTGCTTAATTAGAGCAAATGCCAGAGCCATTCTCCGAAGAGTGTAGAACCGTACCTGTCTGTGTTTGATGTGTATATTTGTTTGTAACCTCATTTGAAAAGTCTAAAATATATTTTACAGATAACAGAAATCATGTGATGGAATCTCAGAAACAGTAACTTTTACAACTTTGGTGACTGATCATGCAATTCTCCATATGTTAAATACTATAATCCAATTAAAGTTGCACACACAAAAGTAAAAATTGACCTGTATGATTTGACTGCATTTATTGCTCTGGATTTGAATTAACACTTGTCTAATAATAGGTGACTTAAAATTATAGATGGCAGCAGTAAAACGCTGCTTCAGAAGGCTGAGTTATCTGATAGATCATTTCTGATTAGTAAATCATTTGAACAATTGCAAACCACTAATCCAAAACTTTCAGTCTTTCTCAGGAGATGAAACACCTTCATCTACAACCATTGGTGAGCAGTCAATGCTATCTTCAGTCTGGTGATAAATGGGAATGGGCATTGAAATCTGTTGACAAGGATGGTGGGAATTGTTCACTGTTCTCAAATGATAAGGAACAATCATAAAAAGTCGATTGGTGAGCATTTTTCATTTGGTGGCTGGACATTGACATTTGTTGGTGCTAGCTCTGATTCTGCTGATAGTGATACACTCTTCTTGTGAGATGAACTGTCATCAAATTAAGTGAGCAGATCTTATTTGGCGGCCAGGACACTAAGATTTGTTGATGCTAATGCTTATGATACCTGATTCTTCTGAAAGCTGATACAGAGTGTTAATTTCAGTGTCCTACACTACAGTGCCATTTCCCTGAAATGCTATGTTCATCTCTAAGCTGTTACTTTACCCATTGTTGCATACTCATTTTACACTTCAGTGGCTGTCTTATGCTGTTCCTAATTCCTTTCTTCAAGTATACACTGTAAAGCTTGTTTCATTACAAACACACTCTTTCTCATTTGCCAACATTATCATCACGTTTGTCCATCACAGCATCATTGCCATCAAGTTGCTCTTCATCAATCTTACCCTTTAACCATGGTTCAGGTATTAAGGCCAAATATGGTATTTGTTTGCTTTGTGTACCTGAGTATTTATGGTGTCTGAAACAGTAAGCAAATCCACATTGTTATACACAATTGTGTTGCGTGTATTACAAACATAGAAATACATTACACATACTAACTTTACGAGGCAGCCATCTTGGCCAAGTTGGTTTGTAAATAAGTTTTTGCTCTGTTATTTTGACAGACAATCCAAAAGACAGTGTAGTGAGCTTGCTCAACTGCACCTTGGGATTGTGGTGGTGAGGCTGTCCACTGAACTTGTCCTGGCCATTCATTCAATCACAGAATTTACAAATTCTCTGCCATTTCACTGTGTAGTATCCTTGGAAGGCCCATGACTGGGAATATATATTTTTCTAATGCCTCAGATATATCATGAGCACCTTTGCCAAGGGGAATGCTAAATTGAACATAGATCAGTGATCAGCAATGTATAAGATCCACTTGAAATTTTCATTTGCGAGATGGCACATGTCATGAGATCAATCTGTAAGAGGCAAATAAAATGGTTAACAGTCACATTTAGCAGCTGCCAACACTATAGGCCTTATACAAAGCCGTGATAACAGACCAATGGCTACAACAGGTCTGAGCGGAGGCATTGTAGCTTGTGGTTTGTCAAGATGACAGGCTGAGGACAGTTTTACATACTGCTCAACAACACTCCTACCCGATGATATCTATATTCATCAGTGTTCGATCTTTGTGTGACTGAGGTAGCTGATAAAAATTTTATGCACAATCAGCACAACGTGATATAGCAAGCTGGGGTATGTGGCTGGACAATTAAAACACCACAATATTTTCTTCCTTGACAACTAACACACTTCGAATGTCTGTTCTGAGAAGTCCAGCAACAAAACCCATTCCATTCCATGTGACGAAAATGCTTATCTTCATTAGAATTTCCCTTCAAATGTGAGATAACCATACGCTTCACTGCCAATCCGAAAATTATGAAACGACTTCAAGGATGTTGAATTCCTTTCACAAAAGGTTTATCACATTGCAGCAGATAATGACATAGAGCTCCATGATGTATGCCAAATCAGATAAAGAGCTTGAAATAATCGAGGAGTTCTGTCATCAAAGCAAAGAAAATGTGCAAACACTGGTTAACACCACAAAATGCACATTTTGCACAGACTATTTCTTATGAGGTGCTAGGTAAGGCTCAATGGTTTGATGTAAATATTGGAGAAGGTTATAATATCCTTTTCTTGTTCTGCAAACTCCACGTCTTCTTTTGTTTTGACAAGCTCTTGAAGTGTCTTAAGTGCATGTCTAATACAGTTATGCAGTTGTACTGTACAGATGATCTTGTTACAGTGAGCCAGTTGCAAGTCTAGTCTGTGGCATGCATCCAATGATTGCCCCTTGGGTAATGTGGAGTCCGGGAATGCAAACCTGAAATTCAGAAATATGCAATAATGCATATTGTATTAAATTCTATTGTACTTCCGTGAGAGCAATATTTAAAAAAAAGCACAAATACAACAGTTGTTGTAGCATTGGGCATGTTTTATATTCCTACCAGATTTCATGAATTCTTGGTAATCACTGATGATTTTTTAATGTACAGGACTTCATAAAAATTTGTACTTTTATTAAGCTCATCAAGTGTCACCGGACATCACTCTTCTCCCCCACAAGAAACAGCAGGAGGTGGAATTGACTCCATTTTCATTTGCTGTTTCTGGTTGTACAATGGTTCACTTGCCTAACAGTATTACATGTTAAGTAGTGTGCATGCAATCCTGTACTTTACAAGTGTCAGCAGTGTGTATAGTCCAGTTATATGGTTACACTTGGCACTTGTATTGATTCTTGCCCTTGTTTGCCACCTGTACTTTCACTATTGCCTTGTGACAGAACATTTGTGGGTGAATCTCCTCCTGATACGTTAATGTCAAATACAACCAATAGACTATCAGTGTAAGCGCTGCAATGGTATTTAGGCCAGGCTTTGGTGCTTTGAACATTACTTTGACCCTGCTAATCGGCTTCCATAGGCTATATATAAGGTGGTGCATTGCGTAATATGGGATAGTGCGTTAGTATTTCTGTGTGTGGCAGGAATTATGGCACCACGAGTAAAACACATATTCTGACTTGAAAAAGACTGAACCCTACAACTCTTGTGTCTTTAGCGACCACTTAAAAAGACGGATGGTGGGGGGTGTGGGGGGGAGATACCAAGGCCAGACTATATGGGGGTTTTTGCGCCATTTGGAAAACACAATATACGCGTGGCAATGTGAAGGATTATGCTGCGCGTTGGGACATGCGTTTATCATAGAATACTAGTTTGAACTTCTGCAAGTTTTGAATTTTTGATGGACTTTTTTAATGAGATGGTGTTTAGCCATGAACCGTAAGCCGTGTTCTAATTATAAGCTTTTAAAACGCTATAGCCACGCGACGCTCAAACAAAAAGGACCATAGAGTAGACCGCAGTCTTCACGAACTGGTAAATGTACGTCCTCGACCCCGTACCACATTGTGCACGCAGGGACTATATTTCGGAGGGGAACCAAATTTTCAGTGAAACACATTACTCCCAACTATTTTGGCAGGGCAAATGTATTCGAACAATGTTTGAAGGTACATGTACTCCAGCACATACCTTTACAATCTATACTGTAGAACCATAGATATTTTTTGAGATCTATGGTGGAACAAAATGATCCCTTGTTGCTAATATGTGGGCACGAGGACAAATGCATTCCAACTAGTAAGGTTACAATAGTCAGTAGTGCGATTTTAACGAGTCCATGATGTATGGGTCACCGTAGTTTGCGGCCATTGGCCTCCTCCCCCAACATATGTAATGCCCTAGCAACAAGGTAGCAACTGACCCCTGTGAAACTCGAGGCTATGTATGAACTTGACACATTTAAGCACCATTTAAATGCCATACAAGGGTGGGGGGCACCATTTAAAAGCCATACAAGGGTGGGGGGCACCGTTGTTCCATTTAAGGCCAAAATCACATGCATGGCTTAGTTATAGCGGCCAACCTTTCGAAGGACGTCTTCACTAAGGCGGGCTCGATCCCCAAAGCAATTTTTTTTGAGACCAAAATGAACACGGAAAACTGCAGGAGACAAGTGGTACTTATATCATTATTCTGTTGACACTAGTTTTTTTTGGCACCGAGAAACGCGCATTGCCTATACTTATATATTAAGGTGGACGAGCGCCATGTCTGTTCTATATTGCAGCGTAGGGGGAAGGCGGATAAGCTTTGCAGCACAATTAATCTTCATCCTAGCTACTAATAGTAGCCTGGCATAATAATATAGCTGATTACTCCCACAGGTATCAACGTAAGTCTCCATTGACTCAGTCCCTTTTTCTCCAAAGAGCCTCTGAATCCTAGTCCATGGAGCCATGCATATATGTCTTCTAACAGCTAGTATATGTATATTATAATTCAGCTAGATTCTTGTGGATGTGGATGATATGATGCCTAAAAGATAGACAAGCCAAGTTAGTTATGTTAGAAAAGGTTAACTCAGTCTAGACCTTCGAATTCATTGGATGGTCCAAGCTTAAGATTTTTCTCCAAACCTTTCACCTCATGGGTATTGTTGTAGTCCATGCATACAAGTTGTGCTATGGACAAGTCCGATAGGCTTAGAGTTTAGCAATAAGCATAACCAATGTCATTACATTTTGGCAGTGTACACAAGTGCTCTACATGGGATATCCAGAGATATCCAGAGAGGTTAAGATATCCAGGCAGAGTGTACTGTACAGTAAAGTTGGTCCACCATTATTGGTTAGTGAGCCAGTAAGCTGTTTGTGCAGCTGTATATGCTTAACAAGGATGTGTACATTAACAGGTCTGAGTGGTGACGGAAAGTATCCCCACATGTACATGTGTAGATGCAGACACCATGCATGCTTTGTCCTCAGCCTCCCGCCTGAAGATGATGGTTGAGGTGATGTAAACATGTACAGATTTGTCAGTCACAAGTTTCCACCAACTGGGACAGGGGCAATCCAGTAGATGTGTCCTTGTCCACTTGAAATCTACCCAACACATTCTACAGTGCTCTTGAACCATCTCTCTATGTCATTATTCATTATTGAAACAATAATAGCGAGTACATGTACGTATACATGGTCAAATATGACAAACCGCAAGGGGATTTTTCATCTAGCGTACTACATGTACATCGGGGTATCAAATGCACAATGGAATTTTTAGTTGGGGACATTCCTTTCCTTTATGAAACTTATTTTAAGTAAAATGTGTGCAGAGATTCATAAAGGAAAGGAATGTCACCAACCATTGTGCAATTGACGCCACGATGTACATGTAGTACTACATGAAGCACGGACATCAGTTACTTCTATTTCCATTTGCGGTACAATTACCTAGTGTCCAGCCGCAAACGGCTGTTCATGTGGTATATACGATTACTTCTTTAATTTTAATTCTAGCAATTTAATATATGCGTCACTATGACTTTATAATTCAAGCATTCAGCTGGAACAATTAAGATGATCGACACGTATATTCTGTTATACCTTGAATGACTGCGGTAACCGTTTTATGCACAAAACGTTTCTATAAAACAAGGAGAAATGAGGTTTGAAGTCGGCTCCAAGAGTGATGCGCTTGGGGAGTAGCAGCTTAATCAACGACTTGGAGTAAGCAATCGTAATAGGAAAATGTACAACCTTCAGTGGTGTATATGTGTGTATGTGTGGGTGGGTGGGGGGAGGGGAGGAAGTACATCCGATGCACCTCCAAATTCCCATCACGCGAGACAAACCATGCAACACAAATCATTCTTCCCCCAGTAAAGCAAGCGGAAACTAATATAAGAACAATGTCGATTCCATATTAGTGCCTCATTACGTTCTGCTGTCTCCCAAGAAGAGTCCCGCCCCTTCGTTCAAGTTTCTCTCCACCTCCAACTGAACCCTTCTTTCCTTCTCAGATGATGAGACAGAAATTTCTGGAAGCTTTGAAGTTGGAATTGCTTTTGTTTTTCTTCTTGAAGTCACGTGGGCTGTAGAACTGACTGACAGAAATAGCTGATGGTTCATGCAGTCACTGAGTACATTGGATATGCAGGAAGAAGCTCTTGAGCAGAATACAAAGGTATGCATAATAGAGAAACGCACGTGACCTTGTGGTCTCTTAGAATTTATATCGCTAACAACCTGCTGACCAATCTGCACATCTTATATACAAAACTCTGATTCGTTTGTGTATAGCAGCAGTGGTTGTTTATGTGTTCTGTCAAAACTACAAAAACGATACACGCATGCACGTATTAATGGTGTTACAGGCACGAGTTCATGCCTTCATTATACGCCTGTAAGCTAGCTCGTAATCCATCTGGGACAACTCCCACAAAAGATATGTCAGTTACTTTTCCATCATAACTACAAAATCGTCGAATGATAATTTACCGTCACCATCCCGATCCCCCTTTGCCATCATACACTCCAGTTCCACGTCGCTTATAGGCGCTCCTGAGGCCTTCATTCCTTTCCGCATCTCCTCTTTCGTGATGTATCCATCTCCATTCTTGTCCAGCGCACAGAAAGCAACCCGTATTGGGCCCTGCTTCACTTTTTTGATCATCAGTGCCGTAAATTCGTCAAAGTCAATAAACCCGTTGTGATCCTTGTCCCCTCTCATGAGAAAGGCCTTCACCTCTCGAGCACTCGTTTCCAGTCCGAGCGCTTGCATGAGTGGCCCTAGTTCTACTCCGTGAATCCTGCCGTCACCATTGGTATCGAACCGAGCAAACTGCTGTTTGAAAACGGCCAACTGCTCGTCTGTAAACACCGCCATGGACCGGATGGTCGTGTACTACAGAACAGAGACTTTATACAATGTATATACTGAACAACAATCTTTCACGTGGCACATTCCGAAACCATATACCGTAAACACCCCGTCCAACCAACGCATCACGTCACAATCTGTCACTCAACATTACGTTTCTGGAACTCGGTAAACTAGTCAGAATTATTAATACTATTAGTGTAGTACTATTAGCCAACGCCACAGCCATCCTCACCATTATTAATACTATTGGTGTAGTACTATTAGCCAACGCCACAGCCATCCTCACCACATGCTTTGTTTATGTTTGTACTCCATTGCCTCAATAATACGTTATTATTATTATTATTTATGAAATACATAGACAGCGATACATATACAACAATAAATGGTCCTAATCACAGTTTCAACATACACAAGAATAAATAACTAACTACACTACACTACACACAAATGCCCTAAAGAACTACTACCCTGCCCATGATGGCCTAACTAAACACATGTTCATTCTGCTGTAGATGTCAAACAGGGCAACAGATTTGGGGCGACCTTGGTGGATGGACAGTAAAGACGCTAGACGTGAGAAAACGTTTTGGACCTTTTTATTATTATTATTATTTTTACTTTTTGTAATATTCATGAAGTTTACATGTGGCAAAAATGTAGGGAGCGACTTAATGTGTGTGTTATCAATTAAAGTATGAATTTTATATAAAAAGATAATATGGCCTTACACATGATAATAGCCGCTCACGCCCAGCAGATGTCCTGGTAACAAGATGGGAAAAGGGTTTGCCCGCAGCTTTGGATATAACAGTGACATCCCCACTTAATCCTTCCATCCTTGATGAGTCCTGTTCAACAGCTGGAGCAGCTGCAGTAGCCGCAGAGTCCCGCAAACATGTTGCTAACGACCCTAAGTGCTTTGAGCTGGGGTGGACCTGTGTTCCATTGGCTGTAGAAACCTATGGGAATTGGGGGGTGGAGGCCCAAGAGACATTTGCCCCCGCCTCTCTACTTGCTACAAGCCACAGTGTGTCAAAATCAAAGGCAACAGCTGACATTTATGGTCGCTTAAACCTGACCCTAACCAGGTCTGTGGCCAGGGCTATCCTGGCCAGGGGTCTAAGGCCAAAATAGATGTTACGGTGCTCATATCGAACTCTTTAGTGTAAGGTTTGTGCATTGACAAAAATGTGTTGTAATAAATACTTGATTTATATTATTATTATAAGTTGTCTAACAAAGATAATATAAAGGATAAAATACAAATGAATAAATAAATAACATACTCAAGCACATGCACACACATAATAGCACATACAAATTATATTCATAAACTGATGTGGGTAGTCCAGCCCATCATCCATGTGAACTGCACTCCTCCATTTCACTCTGCTTCCTCTTATGCACAGATTTGTGGCTCTTAGTATAGCAAACGCCGATGTCCCCCTTACCCATCCAATCACTTCACTTAGTGGTTTTTCCCACTTCAATGCTATTTTTGTTGCTATAAGCTTCATGACAGAGTTAGCTTCACGAGCAAGACACCATCAATTGAGGTGACAAAAGGGGTGAAAGGTGCATGTCTAGCCTCAACAGCATCCAGCTATTTCTTCTCATTCTCAGCTGATAGGGAACAGAATCAACCGTGCGGCTAATATATGACTGGGCGTCAGTATCCATGACACGAATATCAAATAACGCCTCAGTCTGGGCAGCTCACAATCCTCTCACACCAAGATCAGCTACCAAGGCAGGAAGACCTCTCACAGAATCAGCATCTCTCACAATTGGTTCTCTTATCACATCCCTAAATGCAATGGATACAAGGTCACCCAAGGCTCATTGTGATGTTGGATGATCAAACCACCTTTTCTGCAATCCAAAGCATGATGAAGGGTAAACTCTGCACCTCATCCATCACAGTCAGCTTATCTCTTTAATCTCATGATTCATCTCTTTCTTTGGCTGTGTCATCTGCTGCAAGTGATCGTATACTGAGAAATCTCCCTTGCCTTTTATTGCTGCAACAATTACATCAGTGTATGCTCTGGAAGTAATAAAGGCTGTTCTTGCTGCTTCAACAGGGCCATTAACACCCATTCCTCCCATCTGAGCAGGTAGTGTGAACAGGCGTAGTTCTAGCTGTGATATGTCAGTACTAAAAACTGCAGGCCAAAAGGTTGTTTATCTTATCTTGCAGCAGAGAAAGAAGATTCACAGTTTGGTATAATTTGCTGTACAAATGACCATTCAAACTGCAGAGATTTTGCCATAGCAGCATACGCAGCTTGAGGTTGTAGTTCTGCAGCCCATGCTAGTATATCAACACACACCAAACAAGCATCAATCTTATCTTCAATATACTGTTTAGTGAGCTCTTTGCTGCCAATAAATCCACCAAGGAAACGGTAACCATTGACGACCTTTATGCCAGAATTATGAAAACAGGCATTTGCAGATTCCTCATCCTTTTTATCCACAACAATCACTGTCTTCATTGGTTCTGGATAGTAGCCATAACTTGTCCCTAATTGGCACAGCTTATCAATATATACACGTACACCCCACGCACCATAGGTCTCACCAACCAAAGGGATACAATAAATCTTCACACTTGCCATCATTACTGTTGTGCTTCCTTATCTCCGAGGCCTCAGTAGCTGCTCCTGAAGACACTCACGCTTCCGACAAGTTAAGTGAATGATTATTATTATTTCATTACTTCTTTATTTTTATACATCAGAAGGAATACAAGATACAAGAGAATACACGAATGGGAATAAATACACGTACAGGATTATTATTTTGTGTACATGTCTAATCATTATTCAACATAGGAGGCATACATACAAAAGAGGCCTTACAGTCAGGCTAACCTAGACAGGATGGCTCTGCAGTTGGCTCTCACTAAGGCTAAGCCTAGGTGGCTGTATATTCCAAAGATGGTCTTGGACTTGGGTTGGTTTAGCCTGGTGGAAAGGCAACCAGCGAGCTTAGAAAAGGCCGCCACTGCTGCAGCACCCCAACACCCATAGGTCTCGACCACAAGTGGGATGCACACCCAACCCAGTTCCTCACACTTCCTGTCATTATATTTATGCTTTCTGTTCTCGGCCACAAGGGCTGCCTAACCTGCCGTCATGCTCGCTTCTAGCAAAACACTTGGATGTAGCGTGGATGTGACGGACAAGTCAAAGGCAGCAGGTTTGCCAAGGTCCCATTAGGGACAAGAACATCTGCAGGGCGGGATTATGAATTGGTGTACCCAGCTCCACAGCCCATTTCCAGATGTGGACCCAGGCAAGCACGTTGGCAGAAGTCTAAAAAAACATCCCGGAGCTTATTATGGTGCAAAACCACATCCCCTCCATGCTTACAACTGAGGGAGTGAATGTAGTATAACGGAATAATAATAATCATACTCGCGCATGCGCATTACTTAACTTATTAATAGGACAACATACACTACATCTCCCCTTCGGGGTTCATGAGTTCCATCCAAATCTATCCGGTGGTTTGAGTGTGTTGCCAGTTCTGGTTCGTGTTAAAATAGGGCTTCTCAGTTTGGATAGGTGTTGATTTTCATCTTCATGCTCCTCCGTTATGACTGGTTCTGAAAGTTGTTCTCTCTGCATGTTGTCTCTTAGTTCCTCTTTTACTTTAGGTGCCTATCGCTTACATGAGAATCAAATACAGAGGGCTTATGACCAAAGAATCTGAGAAGTTGAACATGGTTCTTTTACTCCATTAGTGTTCACAACTTAAGGAAGCATGAGGACTTGTACCACTGTCATCAAGTGCGAGGAATTCTATGATACTGTAATTGAATAGATGCAATGCCATCTCTGCTTTTCATTCCTACGATCTGCAATTATGTGCCAAAGTGGAACAAGGTCTTACCATCAGTATGAATCTTGCCACCCTAGAAGGCAAGATACCTTCCTTGGATATACATGTATTGACTTACAACTCTTTTTCTTACTAATTGTAGATTCCATGTTTATGTATATCTGTATATTTTTATTGATATATTGAACTCCATTTCGTTAATAATAATAAGTGTGCAAAGCATTTTCCGAAGCTGCTATCCTGGTCAAGCTGGTGTTGCAACCAACATCCTTCTTTGTGGCATTCCCCTAGGGTAAGTCCGGGGTTCAGCAAGGTGATCTCCTTGGTCCCCTGTTTTTTCCATTGTGCTGAATGTTCTCATTGCAGCAATTGACAAAGATAGCTGTTCTCCTCTATTGTTCCATATCTGGTATCTGGATGACAGTGCATGCACTCGCTGATCCAAAGTCATCTTTGTGTCGAGTCCTGACATTGATCCAAGAGCTGGGTACTCCTACCCTGGGCCTCATCCTAGGTGTGAGGTATTCAGCTGAAGGGTTTAAGCTCCTTTCCCCCTGAGATGAAACAGTCAGGTGAGCCTAATTTGGATATTCTTGGAGTTCCCATTGGAAATGCTGATTTCTGCTCAGCCTTCATCATGCCACAGTTAAACAATTCCTGTCCAGTCTGGAAGAGGGTGGAGCAGTTGACCCACATGTTGCCTTTACCATCCTTCGATCTCGAGTTTGCGGAGGTTCTGTAAACTTATCTATCTGGCTTTACATACCACAAAGGCCTTTGAGCTATTTGATGAGGATGCACGTAGGTGCTTTGCACAGTGCACTGCTGTAGACACACCTGAATGCCTGGCACCTGGCTAGGCTAAGCCTGAGTAGAGGTGGTCTGGGACTGGGACTGTGTTCCCTCACACAACACTCCCACTTTTTAACTACCATCAGAGACAATAAACTCAGAGGCACTTATGCTCACTACGTCAACCAAAAGAGCCTCTCCTCCAAGCTGGATGATCACCTCTTCAAGTTTCTTCTGGATGAGACTCCATCTCTGACAAGGCTCGCCTGCTGTCTGTTTCCTCCCCTCATGCAGCATCATGGCTGTCTGCCACTCCTTCAGAGGGTGTCGGTCTCCATCTCGACCCTTCCCAATTCCAGGTTGCCATTAAGTAGTGGCTTGGCCTTGAGGTTTCCTATGGTTCTTGCAGCCCCCTGTGCCCTGAGATTGCTCTGGACCCACTTGGCCATCATACTGTTCCTGCAAAAGGGTTGGTGATGTGGTTTCTCACCACAACAAACTACGTGATGTCCTTGCAGAGTCCTGTCGGCAAGCTCACCTGCGTGTCCAGGTGGTAATGGGTAGCAATGTCACCTCCAATCACAGCCACACCCATCCAGCTGACCTTTTGGTTCCAAACTGGGTCTGGGCAAGCCAGCAGCTTTTGAACTGTTGGGCACATCCTCGCTTAATCTCACGATTGAGAGTGACACTGAGCAGAGAATGCACTGTTCTAATGACGGCAAATACAATGAACTTGGATGGGTGTGTGTACCATTGGTCATTGAAACCTATGGAGCCTTGGGAAAGGAGGTTTTGGAGTCTATCTCCCAGCTAGCTTCCCGATTGGCCACTTGCTCTTCCAATGCAAAGTCAGTGGTGCTTACCAAACTCACCTGGTACAAGCTAATGTATACCATTGCCAACCTTTCCCATAGCATCTATCAATGTGATGTAGTGTACATGTATGTATAATAGTTAAAATTTTGTGTAGTCTACTAAGGCTGATACAGTTTCTCAATCTATATACTAAATTAGAACCTGCCAATTGCTATGAAAAACATTTCACCTATAGCACTTCTGAATAGTGCACTTTTTAGGAGTTGCAATATTCATCTTTAGCCACGCATTGTAGACTATTTTGGCAAACATCAAATCCATGGAAGTGACTTGAATAGGATGATGTGCAATAGTCATCCATGCAGAATGTCAACACTGTCTTAGGTCATCACCTTTTCACAGATGGTTTTAGTGACTAGCATGCAGATGATAAAAAAATTGAAAGAATGCTATGCAGATTTATTCACGAAGCATGAAGTGACAGATGCTCACGGTGAAATGAAGGCATAATCTTTTGCAGCACAGCTTGCCAAGTCACTTAAAGATGAGCAGGTAAAATTCCGTTGGTCCCGTTGGCACTGAATAGGCTCTTTAAAATTGCATTCAGTGGTCATGTTTACACGCCCATAAAAGTTCCATTGGTCCCGATCTTCTGCAATCAGGGGGGGGGGGGGGGGGGGGGGTGGGGGGGGGGGGGTGGGGGGGGGGGGGGGGGGGGGGGGGGGGGGGGGGGGGGGGGGGGAGGCGATTGCTACCTACACTCAGCGGGATCCAGATACCTATTACCCATGCTACCGCCAGCACCCCACATGCCCCGCCCACCCTGCATCCTGGTCAGAGAAGACCCAAGATGCTGAAACACCATCGGCGCAGACTGCGTTTGTTCGTTTTATTTTGTTTTGGTTTTTTAAAGAAAGGCGGGGAAAATGGGTCGCTTCAGCTTCCATTAAGTACGGCTTGTACAGAGTTCCTGCTTCCGGCTCCTAGCACTGCATGAAGGTCACACCCCATGAGATAAAATATTATAAATCTCTGCACCAGAAGTCTAAAATTATTTCGTCAAGTAAACAGTTGTCATTGTATTACGTTTAGCGTTAGTGCAAGAGTATCCGGCGCGGTAGACAAGAAGACCCAGAGTCCAAGCGTGTGCCAAATAAACGGTGCCGTTATTGTGAAGCGACAGGACGGCACTTCAATATCCGCCATTTACCTCCTAACTTTTCTCATTCTCCTTCGTTTCATCACGTGCAACTCGTGTTAGGAACATCGTGCGAAGACCAAATAAACATCAAATTGTAGCAAGAGGTGTCCGGAAATGCGTAACTTTATTTTTATACACGTAGATAACAGTCTATAAAAATACATTTATGCCCACGATGGCATTTCCATCCTCACCGGCTAAAGTTTTTACACCTAACAAAGCGAACCACGCCCACGGAGCTAATCCTACATAGTACGTCCTCACGACAGAAATGAGTCACAACGCGCTTAGCTTGAATTCATATGGACTTAACAGCTTGTAACCCATTTAGCCATACCCACTGTGATGATAGTACACGGACTCATACGTGTGCATACAATAAATGTTTCAATGCAGCATACAATATCTATGGATGTAGTTGAGAGTTGTAGAGTTAGTTACTCATCATCGCCACGAATTCCTCGTAGTTTACCTTCCCGTCCCCGTCTGTGTCCGCCCGCGCCATTATGAAAGACAGTTCCATTTCGGTCACAGCATCGCCCGACGCTTTCAATCCTTTTCTAAGCTCATCCAGAGAGATGAAACCGTCTCCATTTTTGTCAAAAGTTTTGAACGCCAGCAGAAGTGGTCCCCTCTTCGCCTTCTTCGCCATCATGCTGACAAACTCGTTGAACTCGATCGCCCCGTTTTGATCCGTGTCCGTGGCCTTGAGAAACGCCTTCACCTCGCGAGCGCTGGTTTCAAGGCCGAGTGACTCCATCAGCGGTCCCAGCTCCGTCCCCGAGATCTTCCCGTCACCGTCTGTGTCTACCGCGAAAACTGCTCCTTGAATTTGGCCATCTGAGCTGGAGTGAACATTTCGCGGCCTTCGAACGACGCCATAGCTACGCGATATAAGTGTAGAAATATTGGCTTTTGTTTGTTTTGCGTGGGCGGAACACGTCACTCATACCAGAGATATATAAAGGGATTGGAAACGAGCCCACTTTTCACGCATTAGAGCGTGCCATCCGCACCTGTACTCGAACCCACAACCAACAAATGTATGCGTGTACACAAATAGGTCAATTATCATTATAGGATGGCGATGAGTAGCTAATTGCGTTGTAGACTGCAAAATGGGCTAGCAAGTTAGAAACAACCGTAAAACCATCACCTTTGACACAATACAAGCCGTAACGTAGTCGCGCGCTAGATATAAAAATTTCGGATGCTAAAATATGAACCAAGAGCTACAAGACAGCGTTAGATTTAGCGATTTAGCTTACACTAAAGGTTACACTGTCCCACAAAATTACCATATCCAACATTCTGTTGGAGCGGTTCTGAGCACTGCCGTTACAAACAAACAACACCACGCTACAATTTAACCATCTTGCACGTTATAGAGCCATTTTCAAACAGAAAACCATCGATTCGTAAGATACTGTCCCACAAAAAACGGCGCTCCGGAAAAATCGCAATTTTGGCAAAAAAGCTCGAAACTGTGCAACCGAACACTCACGGCCCTTCAATAAAGAGCAACACGTTGTACATGTGATGGCGAACTTGAAAATTACAATCAAATAAGCCTTTTCCTTTTAGTTCAAACAAACCAGCGAGTTTTAGACTCTGTCCTCACTTCTACGCAGGTGCGATTCACAGCAGGTCGGATGGCACGCGAAAAATTGCGAAACTCTATGGCTCACGTGACTCGTTGCCAATCCCTTTATATATTATCTCTGCTCATACTTAACTAGTTCGATACAATATATATATCCTCAATTGCTACCGTTGAGACAAACGTGCAGTGGAGTTTTGGACGGTTGAATGCAATTTTGTATGTTCCTTTATTCTGATACAATTTCTGCTTTGATTGACTAACTGCATTAAACTACTAATTGTTGAAAGCCATATGCCATCTGCCCTCAAATACGTGATAATTAATTGCAAATAGTGTGTAAGATAAAACAGAAAAGGCTTCCTCAACCGTCAAACGCCACACATTGGCAACTGATAGAGTTACATAATAACGTGTTGAGTAGTGATCTCGAGGCTCAGTGGACTTGTTCGTACATCATTTCCTCACCCTGACGATTCAAGTTTACCTGCAAAAGCAGAAAAGACAAGAACACATCAAAATGATCAAGTACAGGTATCAAGTCCCTCCCATTCACCACACAGTTCCATGACTGCACATCAGTCACCTGCCCAACTTTACACCTTTCTCCCAACCCGCCCACCCCTCATCTCCCTCCCCTGTGGACACACACCCTCAGTGAGGCAAAGTCCACTTTCAACATGGTTCAAATTTTTCTATGCAACATTCCAAATTTAACCTTACACCACAGGTCACCAGGTTAATTAGGGTCAGTACAATTTCAGCATGACATACACAAACACATTAATTGCACCACTAATTCAATGACCCCATCCAGACTGGTGCTATGACAAACAGCTCTACGGCACCACAAAGGTAAGTATTGTCATGCAGCCAGAGAGTGTAATGAGTGAACAGTTGATCATCATCTCTGTATGACAGTAGGCATCATCTTATTACTATGGCAGGCTTCAACTGGAGGCCCCAGTAATCCTAGACAAGATTAGGCCTAGACAGGATTAGGAAAAAGATCAAATGCAAGTGATGAACTACATACATTTTTTTCCTCTCTCCATGGTAACACAACTTGCACACTGCCCTGCCCATCTCACACTGCTACTCTGTTAGCTTCATTGGCTTCTTGTCGTCTTCACTTCCCTTTGTCCACAAACACATCCTATTATGTGCTTGTTAAACGTTGTGATGGTGTGGAGGTTGTGATGGTGTGGAGGTTGTGATGGTGTGGAGGTTGATGGTGTGGAGGTTGTGATGGTGTGGAGGTTGTGATGGTATGGAGGTTGTGATGGTGTGGAGGTTGTAATGGTATGGAGGTTGATGGTGTGGAGGTTGTGGTTGGAGGTTGTGATGGTGTGGAGGTTGTGATCAGTGGTGTGGAGGTTGTGATGGTGTGGAGGTTGTGATGGTGCGGAGATTGTGATGATAAACTCAGCTTATGCTTTTTCCTCACCATGGCAACACAACTTCAGGTGCACTCCCATTCTCAACACCTAAGTCCCCACCTCCCCCTCCAACCTCAGAAAACAACATACCTAAGAACATACATGTAGTCTACGTTTGAATGGGTGTGTGATTTAGGAAGTTGTGTTGCCATAGTGAGGAAAAAGCATTTACCATTACACCATTACAACCTCCACACTATCACAACCTCCACATCATCACAATCTCCATACTATCACAACCTCCACACCATCACAAGCTCCACACCATCACAACCTCCACACCATCCACACCATCACAACCACTGCACCATCACAACCTCCACACCATCACAACCTCCACACCATCCCAACCTCCACATCATCACAGCCTCCACACCATCCACACCATTACAACCTCCACACCATCACAACTTCCACACCATCACAACCTCCACACCATCACAAGAAGCCAATGAAGCTAACAGAGCAGCAGTGAGGTGGGCGTGGCAGAACAAAAGCTACATGGCATGAAGGGGTATGGAACACAGTTAGGGCACTAGTGCAGTGAGAGATGCACACACATACAAGACTAGGGCTTGCTCGAAACTCATCAAAGTGCAACCTACTGCTTTGGGCTCCAACCATACAACTCCTTTTAGCATGGGCAAGTTATATCCACATCAAAGTTATGAGTGTTTGACCTTTGATTGACCTTTGGATTGACATAATGGCATGGTGATCTCCACATATTGTACAACTTCAGTTTGCATACACCAGAAGTTGTACACACCACATACAATCAGATTGTATGCAGGAAACTCAAGGTACAGTGTATGTGGTGCTTTGTATGCTGTATGTGCATGTCTGTGTGCTACCTGTGTGTGCATGTGTGACTTGTATGTGTGTGTGTTGTTTTTTTAGGGTGTTGTGTATGTGTGTGTGTGTTGTGTTGTGGTGTGTTGTGTTGTGTTGTGTGTGTGTGTGTGTGTGTTGTGTGTGCATGTGTGTTGTGTGTTGTGTGTGCATGTGTGTGTATGTGTGTTGTGCATCGGTGTGTGTGTGGGGTCCTTCATCAGTGAGTAGTGGCTGCCAACGTACCTAATACTCATTACTATGGCAACAAAGCAAGGTAGCCAATCAATGAACACCTCACATCACTGATCCAGCTACATGTTAACAACCACACTGCCACACCCATGACCTCCCACTCTCACCTCCACACTTCTTTACTCTTTTATCTCACAGAAGGAGGCTTTAAATGACCTCCCAAGAAGAGCCCTTGGTCTGGTAACCATGGTACTCCAATTCAGTGTACTCTCCCACAGGGGATATGTCTTTACCAAATATGGCCAGAACAGATGGAATGAATGGATTGTTTTGTAACCAAGGAAATTAGATATCATCACCTTTATGTAAGGGACTGGGGACCTAGCAGCTGTTCCCCCTTATATACTGACATGTCCTTGCGTACAAAGGCGCACACCAGCACACACACATTCACACACCAGCACACACACCAGCACACACACATCCACACACCAGCACACACACATCCACATACCAGCACACACACCAGCACACACACATTCACACACCAGCACACACACCAGCACACACACATCCACATACCAGCACACACCAGCACACACACATCCACACAGCATACACCACACACCCTCCACCCACACTCACCACACACACCCACACCCCACACACCCACACAGCCTACCCACCACACACACCACACACACACACATACAACACCCATCCACACAGCACACACACCACACACACACCATCACACACACCACCACAACACACCCACACAACACACACCACACACACACACACCACACACACAAATCCACACACACACACACCACACACCACACACACACACCACACACCCACACCACACATCCACACATCCCACACCACACACACCACACCACACACCCCACACACACACCACACCACACCACACACACACCACCACACACCACATCCACACAGCACGCACACCACACACATCAGCACACATATCACCACACACACATTACACGCACATCTTTTGTAAACCCTTCTCCCCTCCCCCCCTCCCTGACTGTTGTACACAGCTCTTTCAGTTACTATGACAACAATTGTACTACATGACATATTTGACACCAACACACAAGGTCGACCATCAAAGCATGACACCATCAAAGCAATCAGCATTTCAGTCAAAACTATTACCCCTATGACATCAGATGTGGCTGCAGGGTTTCAAAAATTCACTATTTATGGCCAGTACAAGCCACAAGCCTTTCTACCCCATGCTGGATAGCAGCTGTCAGCTGTGCATCTGTTACACATCTCCACACTATAGCATAGGCCCCCCCCCCCCCCCCCCTTCCATAAATGAAGTCACACAGAAGGGGGGGGGGGGGGGGGTACACAACTTTGTGATGATGGGGGGGGGATGAAAGGTGACATCACAAAACCCCCTAAGTGTAGTGATGGATAAAGCCAGAGATAATATATAAAGGGATTGGAAACGAGCCCACTTTTCACGCATTAGAGCGTGCCATCCGCACCTGTACTCGAACCCACAACCAACAAATGTATGCGTGTACACAAATAGGTCAATTATCATTATAGGATGGCGATGAGTAGCTAATTGCGTTGTAGACTGCAAAATGGGCTAGCAAGTTAGAAACAACCGTAAAACCATCACCTTTGACACAATACAAGCCGTAACGTAGTCGCGCGCTAGATATAAAAATATTCGGATGCTAAAATATGAACCAAGAGCTACAAGACAGCGTTAGATTTAGCGATTTAGCTTACACGATAAAGGTTACACTGTCCCACAAAATTACCATATCCAACATTCTGTTGGAGCGGTTCTGAGCACTGCCGTTACAAACAAA